>OX402017.1:3000000-3209290 GCA_947859395.1 Eupithecia insigniata | reverse complement strand
AAAAGCTACCATATATAAAAATAACCCCTATTTCTCCTGGTCACGCTATAACTTGAGAACGACTTTACCGACTTCATTCATATTTTTTAATGTTATCTAATACATCTTAGAAGTCGTTTATAAAAAAAATGCCTTTTTTATGAACGTTTTTTTTTATGTGACCTTAACCCCAGCGTTATATATAACATAAGAGTTAAAGGTTAAGTATATAAGAGTATACTCTTTGCTAAGCACGTTTGATAAATACATACATACAATATACGGCCGAAGAAAAAACAACCTCCTTTTTTAAGTCGGTTAAAAATGGCGGCTCTGGAATCTAGGTACGTGAAAACATGCGTTTATTAAAACAGCTGACATGACTGTCCCAGTATTTATAATATCTCAGTGCCATGCTTCTCAGAAGTGAGCAAAACATCTTGGAATTCGTGTTGTCAGCCCGAGCGAATAACGAGAGTATTTTTCCTATTATTTATTAATTTTATTATATAAAGTTGCATGGAAGAGATTTTTTTTTATAACACGGCTGCTTAATTAATATGTATTTGATTCACCCATACATATTTATGGGTGAATCAACTTTTCAGGCACTCCTTTTGTGTCCCTATCATGGAAAAAACTAATAAATCTGTATTTCACTTTAAATGGTTGTTTTAACGTTAACATAAACTTAGATTCTCTGCTAGCATGGTAGTTTCATAGTTTTTTATAGTTTATAGCAAAAAAATTGAGTTTCCTATTTTATAGTTTTTTCCATGGCTGTGACACAAAAGAGGTGCCTAAAAAGTTGATTCACCCAAACAAAATATGGTCACTCCTATTTTTTTGTATGTTGGCACTTTTAGTTTACTGTCCAACAACAAAAAAAATATCTTTACATTGTTAACAACGTAACGTATATATTTTTTTAAATAGTAATTGTATGAAATACCCTACTCATCTACCGAGGATTGCAAAAGGGTGTATTGCAACTTATTTGCAACCTTTTTCTAAAATAATATCGACTGCTTCAGAAACAAAGGGCGTAAAGACCATTTGGGGCAAAATAACTTTTTGATGTAACTTATATAATTTTTTTCGTTCTTTCAATCTGAGTATATAAAATGGAGCGTACTTTAATTGGCTTTTAATTCGGACGTTTCTTACCAGGCCATTAATTAATGGGTCGTATATAATTTTTGTTGTTGTTTACAGGGGGTGTAATTCCATTCTAATTTTTTAATAACGCTCGTATATAACTATATTTATATCAAACAAAGGACTGCCAAAATATAAGATTTTTTCCTAGAACTAATTAACCAATTATTTGTAAGTATAAAAACAATAAAGTCATAATAAAAGTTTTTGATTGTTTTGTTTTTTACTCATTGCCTCAAGTAGCTGATTTGGAGTTACGTCATTTATATTGGAAGCAGTCGTTATTAGGAACATATATAAATCAACTTAACTTGTCTGAGTGCTTATTTTGTAAGCCTAAAGAAATAAAGATATTGATTCTGATTCAACTGCGCAACTAGAAAAAAATACCATTTGAACCCAAGACTGCTTTTTCCTTATCAGTGAAAATGTATTAATATTCTTCCTACATAATATTTCCTGATATGTATAGCATCAGCAAAATGAGGCCAAGACGTGTCGATAAATCTATAAACACATGCACAGCCACTTGGCCACTTTAGTCGAGTATCAATAAAGCTTTAGTGGAAAAGAGACTTAAAGCTCTTCAGTGTTAGATTGATTTTAGTATTTTAATACACTTGCCTAGAGTGGTGGAGATGTTGGATGGAAAAACGATCTTAAGCTGTTTAATGTAAGACTGAATTTGTATTAAGTGAACAGTGGTAATAGAGCTATTCGTTGTGTGGAAATACACGTTATATAAAGTTACTAGTTGCTGCCCGCGCCTTCGCTCTCTTTTATCGGGATAAAAAATACCCTATATGTTATTCCAGGTCCCAAACTATACCCATACCAAATTTCAGCCTAATCGGTTCAGTAGTTTTTACGTGAAAGAAAAAAGAATTGGAGTACTTAAAGGAATATTTTAAACTTTAGCAATTTAAAAATAACGTAATGTTAGAATTAATTTATTTTAATTACTTATACCTACAGTTTGTTTACCGGCTTACAAAAGAGGAGGTTATCAATGCATCTGTATGTATTTTTCTTGCTTTTTTTCTTTATGTTTGTATGTAACGCGATATCTCCGCCAATTATGGACCGATTTTGAAAATTCTATCACTATTATATAGAAAACGATCCCGAAGGGGTCCCATAATTTTTTTATCCCCAGGGATCAGTATTTATCCCGCAAAACGGTGAATGTTAAAATAAGTGTAAAAGTAAGGGAATTTAAAGAAAAAAATTAGGTGAGAGCGAGTGCTTAGATAAAGTTAAATTAGGCTTAATGGCAATACTAACCCTCATATGTTGTACGAGCCAATATTGCTCATACAGCAGATTTACGTTATTAACGTATAAACAAGAAACATTCGTAACGAAACCTTTGTCACACACCAACGTGTGTCTCTTTACGTACCTAAACATTACGTGCGGCTCAGATTACCTAATTAACATTTAAATTGTTAATAAATCTAAAGACTATAAACATTGGTTTGGTGTTGCTATCACATCAACCCATACACTTCCACTGCTGGACATAGGCCTCCCCCATACGACGCCACAAATAGCGGTCCTGAGCCGCCTCCATCTATCGACTGGTGTTGCTATATTACCTACAAACTTAACTATAACTGGACTGCCCTCAACGAGGAGATAATTGATTAGAAATGCGGCACTGAGAGGATTTAGAAGTCTTTGAGACCATTGAGCTCCTTACTTCAGCTTACAACACCACTTCTTCCGAGCCGGTCCGTCTGGGCCGATGAGATAGGATAAGAACCGAGCAAGCTGTAAAGCTTGCGGAGCGGTTCAGATCTGCAACAACCTTAATTATCTTACGATAATTAAGGTCCGCCCCGCTCGGTAGTTTTGGCGTTGTTTTACAAACTTATATACTTAATAATTAGCACAGAGTAACTCAATAGTTCATTTGGGCTTATTTTTTTTATATTTTAATTTTCTTGGTGTGCAATAAAGTGTAATGTTATATATTAAGATATATGTAGTAGTAATGAGTAGTTAGTACACATAGATAATTTTTTTTATTTTTTTTTTATTTTTTATTTTTTTTTTATTTTCTATGACAGAACCGAATACCATTTAAAATGTTTTTTTATTTTTTATTTTATTTTAGGAAATATAAAAGGACTTTGTTGCTCACCGACCGATGCGATGTGGTCGGAACATTTTAAATGGTCTTCGGTTCTGTCATAGAAATATCCTCGCTGACGTCACACATCCAGCCCAGGCATACGAAAAACAAAACAGGAAAGCCCGATATTTTCAAAACTTAGATTGCTTTTCGACTAAAATTTTCTAACCTACTATGTTAAATTCCAACTAAAAACGTAGACCGAGAATCTAAGCTTACTCGCGGTCCATGCTTAAAAACTTACAGAGTCCTATTTGGTGAACCGTCATTTGTTTTTGACCAACTTGGAAAAAAGGACTGTCTATGTTCGGCTATACGTACGTTTTTTATTTTACGCGGGCGAAAGCGCGGGCTAGGATGTACAGTACATCCTAGCCCGTGCTTTCGCCCGCAATTCATCGGGATAAAAAATAGCCTGTAAAATCTATATTAGGTATTCCAGGTCCCAAACTATGCCCATACCAAATTTCAGCCCAATCAATTCAGTAGTTTTTGCGTGAAAGAGGAACAAACATCCATACTTACAAACTTTGACATTTGTAATATTAATAGGATGGTCGTAAGTTTCTGTGTTAAGTTTTATTTCCGAGGGATTAGTATTTATCGCACAAAACTTAAAAAATCAGTACTTATGAAATTAATAACGGCCGAATACTCAAACGCAACTCAGATGTAAGCACGTCTTATGTCGCAATATTTTGACAGTTTTCAATGAAAATCTGTCAAAAAATCGTCACTTGAGTCGTGCTTAAATCTGAGATTCGTTTGAGTATACGGGGGTAAGCGAAACGAGTTTTTAGTTTTTTCAAAGTTTACAAATTTCTCTTTGATATTCGAAGTTCAAATCTAAGAAACAAATGACGTTATATAATGGCAATTGTCATCAAATTCGGATGATAAGTGTAACCCACCGGAGCTATTTTTATAACCAACAGGACGAAAACAATAAAGAATGAAAATAGCCATTTACGACAACTGTGATATTTTATTACGCTTATAAAATTGACTGTCAGTAGATGGCAAGACGATTTGATTGCCCAATAAAATATGGCTTTATTCTTAACACAACTAGCAATACCGTTTATATTTATTTATTTTCGTATAGGATAACAATCCAGGGTGCCTACTCGGAAAAGGAAAATCGAAGTTTCTTTTTCGTGTTCGTGCAAAACCAACTCTTATGTCCATTGCATAAGATTAGCGTTTGCACGAAAAAGAATCAGAAACTTCGATTTCGTTTTTAAGAGTACGGGCCCTGTTTCGTATAAAATCCAGGTGGTACTTTGAAACACGAATTACGAAGAATCGGGTGACGGATGGCACGAATTGAACAACCCTACCTCCAAGTTGCTTCAAACGCGTCACCAACTGACACGTTACGTTTCGGATATAAAAAAATATCCGAAAATATGTGTTCCTACTATGCAAATTATTTTGATATTAGGTACATATAAAAATAATTTGCATAGTAGGATCACATATTTTCGGATATTTTTTTCATAGTAGGATCACATGGATGTAAGTCAAACGTATATCTTACAAAGGGTCATCGAAATAATGGTTCAGCCGTTCGTGCGATGCGATCCGTTCGTCATACCGCAACTTCGTAATTCGTTTCGTATTTAAAAATAGACCTTAGTATAGATATAAGAAATAAAAAAATCAAATGAAAAGTATTTGGTACGGATTTCCGCTGGTTAGGTTAGGTTAGGTTAGGTTAGGTTAGGTTAGGTTAGGTTAGGTTAGGTTAGGTTAGGTTAGGTTAGGTTAGGTTAGGTTAGGTTAGGTTAGGTTAGGTACGGATATTTGGTACGGATTTCCGCTGGTTAGGTCCGTGGTATAAGAAAAAACGGTATGCTCTTCCGAGACATGATGTCACGCGGGTGACTCAAGGCTCGACGCCATCGGCGAATGAGAAGTTGAATCTGTTTCCTGGTGTTACCAGTAGCGTAAAATCGTAACTCCCTGAATGAATCTGATAAAACTATGTGGTATTGTATTTACCAATTATTTATCACATTGACTCGTTAACTGTTTTGACTGATATAACAAATATAATTGACGATTCATTTGATTGATTTTTCAATTGACCTTTATCACATTTGTTTCCCAACTTCTACATTTTGTTAAAATAAAATGGCAACTGGACAGTGACGTCACCTTGAGTCAGTCCTAAAAGAGCAGATCATGTTTTCTTGGATCATGGTTAGGTATGTTAGATGATGCTGAGTCGGCTTTCCAGCATTATTTAGTAAGTTTTATTAATCTGTAACGTCTAACGAGTGCTGTTGCGGCAGCTGTCATGACGTCAATATTTTTATTTATTCATTTGTTGATAATTTGGAATGAACAAAAATTCATTCATTCATTCATTTATTTATTTATCTTTTGACACTTACATGTACTTAGATAAGTCAAACAGAGATTATTTTGTGACTACATTGTCTACAGTGCTTATTACTTTATTACAAAATATGTTTTTATCAGCCAAAGCTTCGTCAATTGTATAGTAACTCTTATTCAATAGATATTTTTTTACATATATAAATAATTCCATGTCAGTTTTATTTCTTATTTCTAGAGGAATTTTATTATAAAATTTTATAGAGAGGCACATAAAGCTCAAAAACGTAATACACCTAGCTTAAGGCGAGGTGAGCCCAGCACTTGCAAGACGCAAGCAAGAAGCAAGACGGTGCGCAGACAGCCGAGCACGATTTTGTAGTTATTTAGGTGCTTTGAAAAATATTTGTATGACATATAAAAATATTTTCTAGTGATGTACTGCGTAATAATGTTTGCAATGTTTTGGTATACAATTTGTGTCATTTCATTCATTTTTCTATTCACAGTGATCATTTAAAGTTTCATTTAGAGGTAACTTTGACATTTTTTTTTGATCGGGTGAAATGTCACCAATCGTGTTTTTGTCTAGTGATGCATTAGAAAATATCCTCAACTATAATATGTTTGAATTTCAAAACTATAAACCTTCTAGTTATTGAGGTACGGACAGTTAAAAATCCCTAAATCCGGGTAACCCAGCCATACAATGGAATATATTCCAGTGCGCACCAAGCAGCGCATTTTGTCACGTTCCAGCAGATATAGAAAATAGTAGAAAATTATGACAGCAACCTATTGGTCTGTACTGTACGCAGTAGGTATTTATTATATCTATCTCGTTTCAGGTACTTTTCCTCATTTTACTCTTGTAGTTCCGATCTATTAATTCTAATCATATTCGCTGACCATCCTTCACGGTTCATATAAAAGGGTCAAGACTCGAGACCTACGGGTCTCATGTTACTTATCAACAATATATGTATACCTATTGATGCCTCAAGGAAGGGTCGAGCAATTTTGAGGTCAGATATTTGCAGAGGTTTGAAATAACATGAGACACTAATCTAGATAGAGCATGCTTTTCTGTCTGTACTATATGTATATTAAAATTAAATATATAATTTATACATTGCATTCTTTTATTTGAAACCTGCATAACATTGCAGATTTACTTATAGGAAAAACTTTAGAAATTGTAGACAGTACCGTATTCTTAGGAATAACTTTAGACAGTAAACTTCAACACAGATAAACTATCGAAGAGACTTAGTTCTACAGCATATGCAGTCAAAAAAATCCGTCATCTTACAGACTTTGATACTTCTAGACTTGTCTATTTCAGCTACTTCCATAGTATTATGTCTTATGGCATATTACTGTGGGGGAACGCTGCAAATATTAACACCGTATTTGTGCTGCAGAAGAGAGCTGTTCGTGCTATCTATAACATGGATCCTAGAGAAACCCTGCGTGATAAATTCAAAGAAATGAATATAATGACAGTACCATGTCAATATATTTATGAAAACTTATTGTACATAGAAATATCGAACGATTCCCTAAAAATTGTAATACAACCTCGTATATAAAGGGATGGTTTAGTCCCTTGTAAAACAATCTACTATTACACACTAACAGTTTGCGTCATCTAATTTTAGCATTAGATTTTGTGAACCTTTTCTGTGTCTCCCGAGTTTTATTAAGCGCAGTTCCGGTAAATTCGTATTTACTCCTATGGGAATTCTTACACTAAGAAAATAGTTTCATCGGGAATATTACGAAATCTACCCCATGTAGAAAATTATGACAAAAACGTCTCATCTCGTTGCAAATACTTTTAAATTTCTCCGAGAAATTAGAGAATTCGATCGGATAGTCTCCTAACAGTGTAAACAGTCATATGCTTCAAACCAGAGGTTTAGTATCATGAGTACAGTCTAAAACGGGTGAAAAAAATATAAAATTTAGTGAAAGCGCGCAAATTTTAAAAACTTTTTGACAACAAAACTAGTATGTATTTATGTCCTTCAAATTTGTGTTCTTCCTTTTTTTTTCCTTGGTGGTTTGTGGATAAATTACCAAAACCTCAATTCAAATTCTGATAACTTCTATCATGAAAATAATGGGAAAGTTTTTAAAAAATTTGGTATAAACCTACGATTTGATTTAATACGGTACTGTAGGAAAACTGATAAATTTATTTCACTGACGGAAACTTGTATCTTGACAGATCGAAAAACTTTTCAATGTTTTACATTTTGACAATATGTTTTTCAAAAAAACATTCATACTTTAAAAATCATTCATTTCCAAAAACGTGGAAAAATAAAGATCCTTAAAAAAAATTGTTGCGCTGAATCTCGAAATACCAAAATTATCTACAGCAAAATACATACGTGCAAAATCTTAAAAATTCACTAGAAATGTGTGCAGAAATTGAGTGCTTTTTTTGCAAGCTTTCCGCAAAGTAGCTTTTACCTTGCAATTAGTAGGAGCAATTTTAAAAAGTTTTCCTCGACACAGCGTTATTAGTACGTAATGACGTGAACTTTACTGTATAAATAATACATACATACTAATCCCCAGGAATATATTTTTATATGGGAACCGAAGTTACTTACTATAAAATAATTTAAGAATTTTCAAATTCGGTCTTTAAGTAACGGAGAAATCGACGGACATAATATAAAAAAAAAACATAAATACAACCGGAGAACCTCCTTCTTTTTTCGAAATAGGTTAAAAAGGCAACCACTATTGTGTGGTTAACATTCATTACCCTGAATTTTTTTATTTTATATTTAGTAACAAGACTGACTTTATAATGTAAACCTGCCCAACCTAGAAAATACACCTCCTTTTTTCGAAAGCGGTTAAAAAGGCAACCACTATTGTGTGGTTAACATTCATTACCCTAAAATTAATCATTTAGCAACTGACTTTATAATGTAAACCTGCCCAAGTGCCCAACCTAGAAAATATTACTCGTACCATGTGGAATATTATGACCTAGATAGACCCTAAATATTTATAGTACTTACATATGGAAAATTTAAAGAATTTATATCGCAGATATTGTACTCGTAAGTTGCGGTTTCAATTCTTGTCTAAGTCGTTTTGGGTTATTCTAGTTGACAAATCCCCCTTAGGGGCGAAAACTGGAAACTTATGCCATGTCCAGAACTCCCTCACCGTTTTTTTCTTATTCCACTTTTCCCTTTTAAGAAAATTCGTTCAAGGGGATAACTGGAAAGGTATAATATTTAGCGTAAGTATATAAAATCTATTTGTTTCTTACTAGATTCTCTTCTTACCTAAGTCGTTCAAGTACAGTCCATAATTTACGGAGCAATCGACAAATATACATATAAAAAAACGCTGTATATAGAACCATGTCCTTTTTCGAAGTTAAAACTACAACCCGCCATTCAGTGAAGTTCACTGCTATAATAACTCTCTGAATGGTGTTACGTAATAGTACGTACTACGCAAGCTGTGTACGATCAATGATGGTTCAGTGCTGCCATCTATGAAGCTCTGAGTTATAAATAGATGAGACCGGGAGTTTGGACCTCTTTGGGATATCGGACGGTTTGTTGGAGTATCATTATGGTATTCTACAATTTCAATATTTACAAAAATTTTGATTATTTGACGACTGATGTGGTGCAGCGAGCAAAGGTTAGCCTGCGACGCAGGAGGTTGCGCGTTCGATTCCCGCCTCGGGACAAAATGTTTCTACGTTCAGGGTATTCTAGGTGTTTTCTATGTATGTGTTAAGTAATGTATTCAGTACCTATGTCAGTTATCTAGTACTCATAATAAAAGCTCAGTATAACTTGGGGCTGCAGAGCCCCAAGCTCTGCAGAAAATTTGCAAATCGTACAAACATTTGTCTCAACAAACGTTTATACGATCTGCAAAGGTGAACTGGGTATTTTCTATGTATAATAAAAAATATCTTAATATATTGTATAATGTATTAAGTATATCAGATATGTAGTACCTACCCATAACACATTCTTATCTTATTAAACCAGCCAAGTACTAGTCAAATCGAAAACAAAGCGTTCTAATTGAACTATTATGTACGCAAATAAAACCCTAAAAACGAGTTTATGCTATATCGAAAAAGAGCACAAAGCTACTTTTAAAACCTACCTTCAAATAGGAAAACGTTAATTTCGTTAACGAGAACAAACGATACAAATAGAAAATAGCTGAACATGATTTTCTTTCAAAGATAAAAGGTGTTCAGACACACAAACACTATGCTGATTTATGCACTCCTGGGCTACACGACATCTCCTAAAACGGAAGCACTTAAAATATTTTCCAGCGACATTCTTGTACAGGGAACGGACTTAGGACAAGCATGAATGAATATTCTAGACAAGGCTTTGTCTTAAAATATTAAAAATAAAAAACACCACCTTCGCAATAAATGCGTATGTGTCCATCCTACCTTCTCGAAAAATCCGTAAATATTATAAGTAGAAGGCTATAGGTAGATTTTTTGTAGATTAAACGCCAAAATACTTACCATTGGTTCGGACTTTGTTATTATAACGTATCATAGAAAATGGTTTTCGATTTGCGGGCAATGAGTACTTTTCCGCTAGGTTTTGGTAGTCCTTGCAGTCCAATTCTAATAATACAACATTTTAATCTTACGCGAATCCAACCAACCAACCTTACAACAGTAAAACTGCCAAATCGAACAAAATCAAAGCTGCAATAAAATATGATGCACATTTTCTGACAGAATGTTTTTTTGCATGTTATCTCCTAGGGCACTAAAATTTTCTTTTAAAACAAAAAAATATTTATTCTGGACATTATAGCATAGCGCGTAAATCTTGGTAGATAAAGCTAAATCCAGAGCCGGTCCCTAATCCAGCCCTGATTGAAAGCAAGATATCCACAATTCTAAAGGATGCTTTTCACGAAGTTTGCCGTACTTGTTAATTCTGAAAGTTTTTGCTGGCAACTTGAAAACGTGCAGGAATTTTGTTAGAAACTTTCTTTTAGATTTAGGTAAGAAGGTTTTTAGTTCATAATGTTGCCAGGTGTTGGCAACTTCTTGGAGAATTCCACTGAATTAATCGTTACGCCATAACAATGGTATTATCTCAGAATGACATATTTTGACAATCGTTGATGAAAGATAAAACTTTTGAAACTATCATGGTTATTTACAACACTAAAGTTAACGGGATATTTACCATGATTTGAGTTTTGAGTTCTCCAATATTTCGAGTCTGGTTCAAACCACTGGATTGAATTGCACAATCCTCAAGTAATCTCAACAGAGCGACATTACATACCAAGAATGGTACAGGAGGCCATTGAGATTACCAAACACAGGAACTTCAACCGTGAGGAAGGTTTCCAACTATCCGGAACCTGGAGCCCTGTGGTGAGAATGTGCAAAAACCGAAAAAGTGATGTATCAACCAGGCCGCGTCCAGATACCGTCAGTATTGTGTGTCGTGATCGAGTTGAGTTCGATAATGAAACCGGTGGTAGTGTTAATATTCGTAGCAAAAGACAAAGAAAGAGGGTAGATCGATATATCTGCCAATAAAAACTAACTCGCAGTGACTTTAGTTGTTCCGTGATCATGGCGCATGTAACTGTGCCGAAATATTGGAGAACTCAAAACTCAAGTCATGGTAAATATCCCGTTAACTTTGATGAAAGAAACTACAGAAAGAGGGACGCGTGTTAAAAGTGCCAAGGTTGACGGAATTGGGCAATTTTTCACGGAGGTGCCTTAATAAATTAAAATTGAAAATGCTTCTACACGCATGCCTCAAACACCACAGGTTAAAAGTGTGGTTCTAGCTTAACTCTAACTCAAATTATAAATACACTGATCCACCTACAGCCTTACATTTCAACAATCGTAAAAACATCAAAGCCGTCCTGAGCAGGTGAGGTGACCACCGTTACTACGCTAATACTAGAGCCACCCCCACCCCCACCTCCTACTATAGGAAGGGGTGGAAAGGGGGTTGTCGTGTGTCGGCATAATCTCGCTGTCAGTTACGTAATCTGACGCGTATGAGTTAATGTGAGTTAGATTGTTTCTATTTGTAGGTTTTTACTAAGAAGGGTCAATAATTTAGCCCTAAGTTCTCATTTAAGTGAATTTTTGTAATTCTTATGAGAATATAGTTTCATAAACCATATAAGGGTCAATTTCTATCGCAATCCCATGACATTCTCCATACACCTTTGTTGCCTGGAAGGAATCGCTTTAAGCGATAAGGCCGCCAATTTCAATACCTTACTATAGGATAAGTTCATTAATGTACCAAATGAATGTTTTGTAAGGCTATGAAATAAAGGATTATCTGTCTATCTATTTCTAGTTGGAAAGATTTAGGGTGATTTTTTAGTATTGACCTGGCATTAAGGCGGTTTTCTAAAACTTCATTTATGGGGCTAGGTTAAGTAAAACTTGCTCCATTTTGTATGCCGTATTTTACTGGCGTTATATAATCTTTTAAGACACACAACAACAGCTCTGCTTAGCTTGGGGCTAGATGATGTTGTGTGCATTGTCCAACATTATTTATTTATTTTAGATTTGAATAATGTGAATTTTGTCGTAAACCTATGGACTAAGTACTGTCTGAATAATACATTTCTATTCTTATTTTATTTATTATTTTAAAACGGCCTTTAAATAAAACGTCCCTTTATTAAAACGTGCCTTTAGTACAATTCGAATGTGCTTCAAACCCTAATCTAAAAGACATTAAAAACCAGCAAACCTGAAATACCGCAGTGTATAAAATGTCATGGCAAGCAATTATAAGTATAACTATCGATTTAGTTGAATTAGGGAACGAAATGGGACGAAGGGTCACCGTCGCTTTGAGGGGATTACAGGTAGTTACATAATTGGATTCTAAGTTTCAAGTTTGTTTTAACCCAGATTTTTTATCCGGCGAAGTAAGCGAAATAAGTTTTCAAGTTGGGAGCTGCTCTGAGTCTTGAGTTCGCTTTCTCGGTATTATAGATTCGTTACGTTCCATCTTCCCATATAAAAATGGATACGTTCCATTTTTGCCTTTGATACTCAACACCGGGAATGCAGTAGCCAAATAATTAGAAACCAACTTTATCTATACTCCGATTCATAAACAAATAGATATTTTTTGTATACAAAGGGGTTACAAAAGGCGGAATAATGGTATGGAATAATGGTGGAAAATACAATATTTAATGATATTGGTATCGTCACAGCAATTCATTAATTAATAAATGCCTTTGTTGACATAAAATATCTTGAATTCTAAATTGGAGATACATACGTGCTTGGCAGCGCGACCTTTTCAAGCTTTTTAATATACCGATACTGTTCTTTATAGTTATGTATATAAAGTTTAAAATTATTTGATACCAATTTGACCTAAGTGCTTATTTTCGAAGCCTCAAAGATTCGAATCGAAGTTTTAAAGAATCGAAATAAAGATATTGTAATCGATACAAAAAACTGACCATGGAAGTGCTCGCCGCTTCGCTACTGGCTAGGCCATCCTGGTGTAAATTTAGACAACCACATGGAACTACGCAAATTCCATACATAAATGAGACGTCACGATGACGTCTCATTTATGTATGGAGAAGACCTATCACTCAATTGGCCGACGACATTGTAGCGTTCACAGGGAGTCGTTGGATGGAGGCGGCTCAGGCCCGCTATTCGTGGCTTCGTTTAGGGGAGGCCTATGTTCAGCAGTAGACGTATACGGGCTGATGATGATGATGATAATGGTAGTATCGAGAAACGCAACTCAGGGTTCTGGTCAGATTAAGAACTAATCGGGCATTCCTTTTCCAATTTATCTTATTATCTAACCGGGCTGAAATATAGCAGACCCTATTTTTTATACTGTTATTGACATAACGGTTGTTTTTGTACATAAATGTGTTGCCGTGATGGCCAAATCTAAAAAAATAAATAAAAAACTAAATATTTAAAGTCGTTACTTATGATTTTTTAACACGTTCAGCGCCAAGGCATGAAGCAAATGTTGTGGAAATCGCTTTTTTTTGCAGAAATGACATCTGCTGGTCCTAAATTACTGTGTAATGTGTTTTTTTTTATTTAGTCTCCTAACCGGTTTTTTTTACTACTCAGGTGTATAACCAGGTATACATCTGGGCTGTGAGAGTTGTACTAGGGTGTATATTGTATAATGAATGACATATACACGTGGCACTGAAAGTGTTGAAAGCTCTACATGCCAGCCACTTAGGTAAGTACTGGAAACACGCTCTTTACAATATAAATATTCTGTATTGCACACCAAATAATAAAAAAAAACAGAACACACAAAAACAAATACAGATAATATACCTATTTGTACATTATCTGTATTTGTTTTTGTGTGATCTGGTTTTTTTTCAGGCAAAATAGATACACTTATATATTTATACTTTTGATCATCATCATCATCATCAGCCTATACACGTCCACTGCTGGACATAGGCCCTCCCCCGTACGACGCCACAAATAGCGGTCCTGAGCCGCCTCCATCCATCGACTCCCTGCGACCGCTACGATGTCGTCGGTCCATCCGAGTGGATGGTCTCCCATGTTTATACTTTTACTTAAAATTTATTTATTAAGTGTACTCATGTATAAATAATAGATTCAGGCGTTACTTTGCGGAAATCCATTGCACAATATTAGAATGAAGAAATATTTAGTAACAATTCCGCGTATAACCTTCTCTGATAGTATTCATCAAAGTAAGTTGTCTACTAGTTTCGTCTCTCCACGAGACATCTTCAGGACACCACAATACTCGACCTTGACATTGAGATTGGTAAGCACAGCAACACCGACAGAGTCCCGCCAGTGATGTTGCCTCTCCGAGCTCCGCGCGCCAAGTGAAGCATTGCCCGCAAAACCCCCCTTTATATAGTCACGGATCAAACAGTGCGCACACAAAGTTCATAGTCAATAGTACTGCCACACACACACTATGAACTTTGTGTGCGCACTGTTTGATCCGTGACTATATAAAGGGGGGTTTTGCGGGCAATGCTTCACTTGGCGCGCGGAGCTCGGAGAGGCAACATCACTGGCGGGACTCTGTCGGTGTTGCTGTGCTTACCAATCTCAATGTCAAGGTCGAGTATTGTGGTGTCCTGAAGATGTCTCGTGGAGAGACGAAACTAGTAGACAACTTACTTTGATGAATACTATCAGAGAAGGTTATACGCGGAATTGTTACTAAATATTTCTTCATTCTAATATTGTACTCATGTATTTTTTTATGTACGAGTTTCTTTGAATAAATTTTAGTTATTTATATATTTAATGGGCAGCCTTAGAGAGCGATCACTTCCAGGCAATCTTGGAAACCTTAGCTCTTTATCCTACTGATATTATAAATGTCAAAGTTTGTATGGATGGATTATTTATTACTCTTTCACGCAAAAACTACTGAACCGATTAGGCTGAAATTGAATATGGGTATAGTTTGGGACCTGGAATAACATATAGGCTATCTTTTATCCCAATAAAACGCGGGCGAAGGCAGGAACAACAAAGCAAAATTTCAAGTCGCTCTGTTCAGTAGTTGTTAAACATTCTTACTATTTCCAAACACCAAAAATACTAATACTAATCTAATACTAATCTAATGGTTTTTTTTACTTTTTCCATTACTGGACAAAAAAATTAAGTGAAAAGAAAATTAATATCACCTTATTTCTTATTTGATAATTATTACTAGCTGTTTATAGAATATAATTTGACTTATCTAGTGCTAATTTTTTAATAATGTTATTGAAAACTGAAATCTACAAATTTCCACAAATTTTCGCCTTTATAAAGGGACTATTAGTAGATTAAAATTTAAGTGAAGAGAATATCAATAAGAAATTTAATAATATCCCAAAAATTTACGACTCCGGCGGGACTTGATGAACACGCGACCTTCCCCTAAATACGGGAATGTGCTAACCAACTGCGCCTCGGAGACAATAGTACCCGGCTAGTCGAAAATCTTTGGGACTTCCTTACGGACTATAGCGCCGTTAGCTCCACCTACAGGGGAAACATTGAAGTTATCCAAACCTGCTCAAAGTCGAGGGATTGCGCACTATAATAATAAAAACATTAGAAAATCAATAACCTTGTTTCTTTTTTGATAATAATAACTATATTTATAACTGTTTATAGTATAAAATTTGGCTTGTCTAAGTGATTATTTTGTAAACCTAAAGAAATAAAGTTATTGAAATCTGAAATTGCCATATTTTCACGAATTTTCGCCTTTATAACAAGACGTGTTTTATAGATTACTAGCTGTGCCCGCGACTTTGTTCGCGTCGAATAGTGACAGTGTGACATAAAAACTTTCATCCCCTATTCCCTTCGATATTTTACCCCCTTGAGGGTAAAATTGTAGAAACTATAAATGAAATTTTTATTTATATCTAATCAACAGCCTAAAAATAAATTCCAAGTTTTTAGCTTTAAAAATGACGATACTTCTATACAACCTTTCAACCCCTTACAACCCTTTCTTCGCATTAAACAGTAGCATGTCCTATATCAGGCTCTAAAGTATCGGTGTACCAAATTTCATTTAAATCGGATCAGTAGTTTTGGCGTGAAAACGTGACAGACAGTTAGACAGAGATACTTTCGCATTTATCCTAATAATATTATAAATGTCAAAGTTTGTATGAATGGATGTATGGATGAATGGATATTTGTTACTCTTTCACGCAAAAACTACTGAACCGATTAGGCTGAAATTTGGTATGGGTATTGTTTGGGACCTGGAATGACATATATAGGCTATTTTTATCCCGATAATATTACTAGCTGCTGCCCTGCCCTGGCGCGGGCAGCAGCTAGTAATATTATATAGTAAGGATAAGGATTGCTGCCATCAACTTCGCCCGTGTGGTTAGACCTTTATGTCCATACAATAGTGAAGGACAGTGTGTAGACAGTTTTACTATCCGTTGTCGATATATTTCCCTTTGTGGATTTATACGTGAGTCATTGTAACAAACAACAAACCATGACTCGACAGCATTCTACAGAAGGGCTAACAGTATGCAGTGATTTTTAGTAACGATTTATAACGACGATGTGGCACGGTGGGTGAAGGTCCGCCTGTGACGCAGGAGGTTGCGGGTTCGATTCCCGCCTTGGGACAAATGTTTGTACGATCTGCAAATATTTGTCTCACGTGTTCTGGGTATTGTCTATGTATGAAAAATATCTATCTTTGTAATGTATTATATTAAGTATATCAGTCATTTATAGTGCCCATAAAACTAACCCTGTTTAGCTTGGGGCTAGATGATGCTGTGTGGATTGTTTAGCATTAGGTATTAGGTAGTCGTGAGCAATAAAAGTGTTAACATAGTTGAAAAAAACACATATGTACACGTTACACGAACGTATCAAAATCATTTACCTCCAAAGTAAGCAGAAAAAATTTAGATGAGTAAAACAAACGTTTAAAAGATTCGTTGAAGTTTTTCTAAAATGAAGAACGATTTGGCAAAACAAAAAGCCACAAATATAAGCCCCAAAAATACTTTAAAACAAACCTGCAACTCCCGTAGTGCTTTCGTAACTCTTTTGTAGCATTCGTATATCTTTCGTAGCCCTTTTTGTAGCACTCGTAGCACTCTCGTAGAACTTTTGTAACCCTTTTGTAGCACTTTCGTAACCCTTTTGTAGCACTCGTAGCACTCTCATAGAACATTCGTGACCTTTTGTATCACTCGTAGCACTCATACCACTGTCGTAGAGCTTTCGTACCCTTTTGTAGCACTCATAACACTGTCTTAGAGCTTTCGTAGTACATCCGTAGCACAAGAAGTCAGTAACTTTTAAAAATTCTGAGACAACATACTCAAAATCCTTCTCAATGTGTGAAACAGACATAAGCTTTTATAGGAACAAGGTGCCGGAAAATAGGTTAATTTTTAGATCAACTTTGCTGAAAACAGATGTTATGAATTTTTAATTAGCTGGCTTAAACTTTATTAACAAAAAAAAAATTACAATCAAATAATAGAAACAAATTAGAACTAGTATTTACAATTGAAAATATTGAGCTAACTGCAAACTGTTGCAAACCAATATATGTGTTTGGTGTACTTGTGAACACCAAGCACAAGCGTGTGTGTGATTAAACTGATTAATGTGATTAGATTATGTAAGTAATAAATATCTGGTACAAATCTTTTGGCGTGTCAGTGTTGCCGTTTTAGCGGAATTAAAATAAATATTTAGCGACTTCTAGCATCTTAAAAAAATCTTTAACCGCAATAAACATTATATAAATAGTATAGATATGCTTGCTAGTAAAATCGCTTGCGAAATAATTACATATGAAGCTGGATATAGGTGAAAATCGTCGGGAATATAAAATAGTTGAAGATACGGATGGAAACTAATAAAACTGGTGTTCGGACGTGATGCGGGTACACGACAAAGTAGTTCACTTCGGTACATCTTACTACTGGTTCTCGATACACAAACTGCAATAGAAAAAATTACTATCTCTTTAGGACTGTTTGAATATAAACAAGCTTAGACCGGCTCCGCTCAAGTAGTAAAAAATATTAGAATCATAATAGAAAACATATTCTACTCATTTTGAAATAACGGATGAAGGAGGTTTGAACAGCGTGAGTTCATGGCTCGAAAGAGGTCTAAAGTATTCGTTGCCTCCTGGGTTGTTGACTTAAATTAATCTTCATTATCCATTATGTTTCATGTAAACAAAATATTTTCTTGCTAGTCGAGCTATGGAGTTGTATGGTTCACTCGAGAGTAGGTAAATATTTTTATTTGTAGTTTAGACCAAACATGGTAACATTGTAAGTACTTGTCACTTTGATATTGACATGTCAGTAGAACTGTTTCTATTTGTTTATCTGTGATTTGTTTACTTTTACAAATACTTAATTTGTAAGGAAATATTCCAATAACATAGAACCAGCCAAACGCAGAGCCATTTTCAAGAAGTTGAAGTTTTCTAATGTTTCAATCTAGTCTTTTAATTGTGTTTATATTCGTTTTATTGTTTTAGCCCTTTTTTCCGTGTAGCATGTGAGTAACCCATTGTCAACAGTCAAAATAATAATAGATAAAACTAAAGCCCGTATTAAGAAATCTTGCTCAGTCTTAGATCTATGCTTGAGTTTCGTTTATTACATAAAAAAGCGTTAGGTACTCAAGCAGAGGTCGACGACTGGGCAAGATTTCATAATTTGGGCATTAGTATTCCATTTTTAAAACAAATGAAATTAATAGTTCCGTGCCTCTTAGATCCCTCAATAACTGCTGTTAGCGAGTTGCTTAAAAATGACTGCTAGTCATTTTTAAGCAACTCGCTACGGTCGTTACTTATCCTGCTGTGCCCTAGTCGGGTCCTTATTTGAGACTGTAAAAATATATAAATCTTTTTATACAATATGGTTGCAATAAATGACTTGAAACTTGACTGTTTTGCTAGCTCGGGACTTAGATTTGCATGTTCACAAAAAACAATTTTGCGCGATATAATATTCGTTCAATATTGAGCATAGTTGTTTTATTGTTAATCAACGTTGAACAAATAACTACCGGGTAAAACGGTGTGAATAGAGACAACAGGGTGAATAGATATGGGCGAAATACTAGACCAAGACAATACCTGGCTTGTAACAGTGGAAATATCCTTAGTCCGTGACTGTTCACCTCCTGTGTCAGTGGATCTGACCTCTGCAAGGATGTTTTTACACCAGTATTTCGTCCATTTCGAACCGCACATCCACACCCTGTAGACTCTATTCACCCCGTTTTACGGTACTTATCTGTGTGGCGTGATCTATAATTTTTTAATATACTTTTTCATTTATTTTCCAAAAAGATCTTATTCACTTTTGATTCCAAAAAGGTTTGTATCCGCTTTATCGTAAAACATTGGTACGACGCGACATCTGCAGAATATCGCGCGAACCTCACTCGATTTTACGATGTGAATGTTCAATAAAATTCGTATTACAGTCGAAACGATCCCTAACTAGATTTATTTCTTCTGTAGCGCGGATGTTACGGCACTACAAGGTATTTTCAGATTATCAGTTCTTTGACATCGATTGAGTTTTGACGTTGCGTTGTTTCTAGTTTTACTCGACATTGCACTGCCTTTTTTTTGTTCCTTCGTTTGACCACAATTTCACCAAATGAAAAGTGACGAAGATATGGCTTACATGAAGGTCTAGAAGATATTTATTCACGCTTGTCACAACACCTCGTATGCAGGGCCTGTACTCTTAAAAACTAAATAGAAGTTTCTGATTCTTTTTCGTGCAAACGCTAATCTTATGCAATGGACATAAGAGTTGGTTTTGCACGAACACGAAAAAGAAACTTCGATTTTCCTTTTCCGAGTAGGCCCCCATCAAATGAAGCCGAGAGGAACCAAATTATGTTCTACGATTTTTTGAAATTCGAACCTTTGTTAACTTTTTTAGAGAAAAATGAAATACTTTTAATCTGCTTTTAATATTATTAATGTTTTGAAATATCACAGGATTTTTTTTGTAATACTTTCATGTTAAATAATACAAGCGTGCGTGTAAAAGAATACGATAAAAAAACAATAGTATTACAGAAAATTGAAGTGAAGAGAATATCAATAACACCTTATTTCTTATTTGAAAATAATAACTATGTTTATAGTATAAAATTTGACTTGTCTAAGTGCTTATTTTGCAAGCCTAAAGAAATAAAGTTATTGATTCTGATTCTGAAAACAGAAATAAAATTATTCACAAGTTGATCGCCTTGGGGCCCAAAATCACCGCCTTTCAGCTTAGTTCAAACGGTCATGAATCAGAATCAATAACTTTATTTCTTTATGCTTACAAGAAATAAAGTTATTGATTCTGAATCTTATGCAAGTGTTAGTAGTTAGCATATGCTAAGTTATGTAGTATGTATTTATATAGTAAAATTATAATTATAGTGATATGAACCAGTTGAGCTTCCTGTAGATTATTTGCAACAGTTTGCAGTTGGCTCAATTGTTTCAATTGTAAATATATGTAATATATTTACTATATATGTTTCTAACAAAGTTTTGCAACAAAGTCGGGTTACTTACATCAATTAAAACTCGAGAACGGCTACACCGAATTTAGTGATCTTTGATTTATTGAATTAGTCTCCTTCCCGAATATCAGAATACTAATAAACAATTAGGGCACCTCGCAAAAAGATCTAATTCTAAGCAGGCGAAGCCGCGGGCACAGCTAGTATAACATAATTTCAAATTCAATACACATAATAAATACATAGAAACTACACGTTCAATTAAAACATGACTAAGCCCACCTAAACGCTGTAAGCAATAAAATCAACAAAGGTTAAGCTAGCGTGTTGTAGTTTGTTTTAACTGTAACCGTAAACATACCTACATACCTTCCTACTATAATTTCTACATACACACATACTTACATACGTAGACACCTGTTTTTATACAATCGATTGAGTGCTTTTTAAAAAAGACTTCATTTAAAAATATAATGTATTTTCGTTCTTCTGTACTTGAGGGAATTGTTATTTATTATTCTGGTAGCTGCTGCCCGCGCCTTCGCACGCGTTTTATCGGGATAAAAAATGGCTTAATACATATGTTATTCCAGGTCCCAAACTATACCTATACCAAATTTCAGCTCCATCAGTTCAGTAGTTTTTGCGTGAAAGAGGAACAAATATCCATCCATCCATCCATCCTTACAAACTTTGACATTTATAATAGGAGGATAGGAAGTAGGATAGGATAGGATATTAAGTAAATACCGTTATGCTTTAGTTCCATACATAATGTAAATACTAGAAATAAGAACAAACTCGCTTTGCCCAAAACTAGGCTGCACAAGATTAGTGTATCTTTTAAAGGGCAATCTACTCGTATACGCTTCTTCAACGAAACTCCTAGCGAGTTGCAAAAACTTTCAATAAATAAATTCAAAGAAATTGTCAAACATATCCTTTGTAAAAAGGCTTATTACAAAATATCAGGCTGTCTAGAAGATAAAAAAGCTTGGGACGGATTTTGCTCCAACTCGAAAAATAATACCTAACAGGCTAAAGGTTTCTTCGTCGCTTCTTTAATTTAGTCTACACACCGAAGCGACCGAAATCCAAATATCTCTTTATTTCCATGTCAGTGTTTAATTTTAACAATTTGACCTTTTCTAAATGTACATTTATTGTATTTACGGAAATAAAGAATTTTTGACTTTTGACTTTTTTGACATAAGTAATAACTGTTAAGCTTTAGTTTTTTCGCAGCAGATACATTAGGTAGAAACAACCTTTAAACTCTCAAATGGCTTACAAAGTATGCGAAAGTAAAGGAATCATTACTCACACAATAATCATACTCACAGACACCACACAAATCATTCACAAACATGCACATGGTCTCCCGTTGCCCAGACTCTTAAGTGACTGGAGCCTCGGGAGAATCATAATATTCATTACTCACACACACTCATACCAACACAAAAACGCACATGGTCTCCCGTTGCCCAGACTCTTAAGAGACTGGAGCCTCGGGAGAATCATTAAATTCATCACTCACACACACTCATACCAACACAAACACGCACATGGGCTCCCGTTGCCCAGACTCTTATGAGACTGGAGCCTCGGGAGAATTATTACATTCATTACTCACACACACTCATACCAACACAAACACGCACATGGGCTCCCGTTGCCCAGACTCTTAAGAGACTGGAGCCTCGGGAGAATCATTACATTCATTACTCATACACACTCATACCAACACAAACACGCACATGGGCTCCCGTTGCCCAGACTCTTATGAGACTGGAGCCTCGGGAGAATCATTACATTCATTACTCACACACACTCATACCAACACAAACACGCACATGGGCTCCCGTTGCCCAGACTCTTATGAGACTGGAGCCTCGGGAGAATCATTACATTCATTACTCACACACACTCATACCAACACAAACACGCACATGGGCTCCCGTTGCCCAGACTCTTAAGAGACTGGAGCCGAGAATCATTACATTCATTACTCACACACACTCATACCAACACAAACACGCACATGGGCTCCCGTTGCCCAGACTCTTATGAGACTGGAGCCTCGGGAGAATCATTGCTAACATGCACACCACATGCACGCACAACATAGGTATGTTGTGCGTGCATGTGGTGTGCATGTATGTAGGTACATAACATCATAAAACACTTACGAACAACAGGTTGATGGCGGGATGGAGGTGCCAACAATCTAGTTAGTATGTAGGTTTGTTAATTTTATGTATATGTAACTTTAGAACATGTGTATCTATATTTTTTTTTTTATTGTGTAACACTGTGTACTTGTCCGTGAATTCATAGTTAACTTTATTGCTAGTCGGATTGTTTCCTTTTTTTTAATCTTAATTTTATTATCTGTTTTACTGTGTCCCGCTTTAACCTAAACCTCTCGGTGACCAGCTACCCGAGAGGAGTAAATTGAAAAACAGCGCTACATGTATATTAATTTATTGCATGTAGCAAAAGCTGAATTTACTCCTTTTGCCTTATTTTTAATTTTATTTATTTTTTTATAATTCGTACTGTAATTGGTATTTATTTTAAAAGGCAATAAATGATTTTTCTATTTTCTATTTATTTTCTAGTTAAACCATTCTTTCTACTGACTTAAGTATAAGAAGCTGTTTGTTTTCCATCTAAATTAAAATAAAATTATATAAAAGGAAAAACCATGTCTTCCATATGCATCGGTAGCAATAAAAGTGTTAAAAATATCTACAAATTAAAGTCTATATTTTATGCAAGAAATAAAAAAATCAGAATTCCATACGTACAAATGTTTAGACTACACTCCATGATCCAAGAAAACAAAGCCTGCTCCTCTGGAAGTGACACTTGCTCACGTCATTATCCAGTTGCCACTTCCTTTCAACAAAACGTAGAAGTTGCGAAACAAATATCACCACATAGTGTCATCGAATTCATACAGGTAATACAAGCTCGGGTAGTTACGATTTTACGCTCCTGGTAACACCAGAACACAGATTCGTCTTCTCATTCGTCGATGGCGATGATGACGGCAAGTGTCACCCTTGTGATCACGTCACCATCGTGTCTCGAAAGACCATACCTTATATTAATAATATGCAGTAATAATTTAATTTTCCTTTGCAATAGTCTCTACACCTGGCGGATATCATCTTCGGGTGTATCATATTATGGAACCAAGTATGATACCCGCTATGTGTAGCTCTCGCCTTTACATTAATTCTCATAAAGAGCCTCTGTGCTGTTGGCTTTAGCCCCACAAATGCCTCCCAAAGGACCGGGTCACTATATCGCCCGTGATCATGGAAATGATTACCATGACCATCCGAGATTCAGGATGAGTCCAGAATCCCTTTCGGATGGATACATCCATTACGTAGCACCTTATGTAATTATGAAAACTTCATGAACAACACGCCTTAAAATTTTTAGAGTGGTGTTTCTGAGTATTTTTATCACCTCCATTGCGATTAACAGTCCTTCTGCCACTTTAATTTTTCTAACTATCCCCTTCGTTGTGGTAGGCACGATCATAGTAGCATATATGCTGATGAGGAATAATACAGTTGTTCCATTTCTTTGTTTGGAGTTTATTACTGTGAAAACGAGCGAGTTTTAATGAACCCGTGAAGCATTGTTTCATGCACTTTTAACGATGGAGTTTGCCAAAAAGCAAGCTTTATCTCATTTGAAGCATAAATTTGTTTATCAGCCAAGTATCTACTAATAGTATTAGGTAAAAGTCTGTCACAGACCGAATTATGAGGCAACTATCAGCAGTTTAGGCTTTTATCTATTGCTATTGGGATCGGTCCTACCTATTCCAGTATGCAAAGTCATATGTTTTTGTGGATGTCGTCATGTCACCAACTAACCACCTCTTAAACTAGCTTAACTTTTTATACCCATCGTACAGGACCATTCATAGCAGCTTTGATTTCGTCCGCCCAGTGCATAGATGTTACACACACTCGTATATGTTCTGCAATGACTGCAATGCATAGAGCAAATCAAATCAAATAAATTAAATTTGACACCGTATACATAGTCTATTTCTTTCAGAAACAAGCGATGCTAGTCCGGCAGTTAGAAGAGGAGTTACGACTGCGGCTGCGACAACCAGCGCCGGAGTTGCAGGGGCAGTTGGAAGCACTGTTCGCGGAGAATGAACACCTGCAGAGGGAGATCGCGATACTGAGAGATACTATCAAGGTGAGTGACTTGAAAGAGGATAGATAGTGGTTTCTGACTACCATTTAATTAGATGGAAAGACAACAGACGTTGAGAACGAAGATCTTCTGAAGTGGAAGCCATACTGAGGGGTATTAACAAGGTCTGGGATGAGGGATGAGTGGGAAAATTATGGATAGATTCTTGCAAAAACGCTGTCATAGACAGAAATACAACAGATTTCTGAGCAGGAACGTCTGTATAAGATTACCGCGTTAGCAAAGGATACTATAAATTGAGTGAGTTGGAAGAAGATGGGTCGATTCTATAAAAGATGAACAGGCAACATTGGTACCTTAGAGCACATGGGCAGGTTTAAGCTGTCGGGATGCCTCAAGCTGCAACTGCAGAGTGAACTATGCAAATGCTCGAGCGGTTCCATATGTGTATGTAAATAGAAGTCGTGTAGTGTAGTTAACAATGCAGTCGCAACATAAACACTCACATCAGGTTAAAGCTCTCAGGATCACTTGCTTCAAGCTGCGACTGCATAGTGAAGTATGCAACTGCTCGAGAGGTTCCATGTGTGTAAATAGAATAAGTGTAGTTGACTATACAGCCGCAGCTTAAAGCAGTCGCATCCTGACTGCTTCAAGCTGCCCGTGTAATTAGGCCCTTGGATTGGAGGTAAATAAAAAGACCAGTCATCAATTGACTTATCCTGTACTAGGAAGGAAGCGCGGTGCCCTTCCTTCTTAGGAGATGTGGGGAAAAGTCAGTATTTTGAAAGTAAAGAGCTTTTATACTACACCTGCTTGGAAAGATGCCTATTCCTTTTCCAAATATAAGACAGAAAGTAAGTCATTGGAGGTGTATAGGAATCCGGGAGGAAAAACTCTATGGAATTTCATTTCTCGCGCGTTTTAGCGGGAGGGAAAACTGTATGGAAATTCATTTCCAAGGTGTTATTTTTTTTAATTTCCTAAAAGGTCGGCTGGTAGTTATGGTTATTTTCATAATAGGTCAAACGACAAAAAGTAAAAACTTTTTGTCGTTTGACCTATTATGAACTACAAGTCCGCTTGCCTCTTCCGATTTCCGAACCATATTTTGAAAAAAGAACCCAAGTGATAAAGGCTGACGCAGGAAGTTCTTCTAATTTTGAATTTGGTGTTGGCAATATTATTAATTCTACAGAATGTCGTCGAGTGATAGTGAAAGTTTTATGACGCCGCCGCCAGATACAAAATATTTATTCTGCTTTTTATTTTCCTCCAAGGTGTAGTATAAAGCACTATGTATCACTCGGCAGAAAGTGCGATTCCTACCTTGTGTGTTTTAAGGTCAAATGACACACTCGATAGGAATTAGGCACTTTCTCGCCTAGGTGAACAAAGTACTATTATTTGCCATACTAAAAACCGCAACTCGTTAGGGCTATTAGTTCCGGAACTAAGAAAAACTCTGATACATATCTAAGGATTTTCTGCTCTCCTAGTGCTTTGGGACGTTCTGAGTTTTTTTGTTTTGTCACACAGTGACTATGTCACTCCTATCTTCGTCATCACAATCGATGAGGAGGATTGTAAAATACTTATTTAAATAACTTGTAGATACAGCTTGACTAGCATTTTGGATTCTGAGAATTGATACTCTCGAATTTAGTGTGTATTAGTAGAGAAGTTGGTGCGCGTTGAACTCTTTTGTATGCTACGACAGTCCATCGTAGCACGTGCTACAAGGATCTACATTAAATTTTTTATCCTTATGTTCCCCATACGGATAAATATTCCGGAAGGGGGAGGGGAAAGTGAGATTTATCAGTAGAAAGAGTTCAAAATCCCGAACACATGAGCAGTCGCAGACATCAAATTGCACATTTGCTCTCTGCGACGTCTATGTCGAGGAGTCTTGTATTTTTTGCGCAAGTGTCCATTCGTGCTAATATCTTGCTCGCAAATGTTCTCCAACCGTACTTTTTTGAAACAGAGCAAATCTAATGTAGAAAAGATGAAAACTACAAGATAGCGTAACGGCTGTTCGCAACAATAAGGGAAATGCGTCCTTTAACGGATACCCTTTTGTAGGTTACGACAGCTGGGTTGGGGCACAATAACATGGGCACTTTGATGGAGGTTATCTTCCAATTCGATAGACCCTATTCAAGTCTTATTGAGGGTCTGCCCGTCTTTGTTAGTCATATGTTTTTGTATAAACATTCACGGACTTTTTGATCAATTCCGAACGATGTGGCGTGCGGGTTCGATTCTTGCTTTGAGACAAGTGTTTTGGGTATTTACGATGTATAATAAAAAATAAATATCTATTTAATATTAAGTATATAAGCCATCTAGTATCTATAATACACGCTCTGCTTATCTTGGAGCTAGATGATGCTGTGTGGATTGTCTGGCATTATTTATTTATTTTTGATTAGGTAATTAATATGTGGAATGAATACTGGAATTTTTATTCTGATTATACATACATATTCCATAGTCTATCAGATTACTGTATCATTAAAGAATACTGCATGGGCTTAATCGATAAAGATTATCGGTGGCGTCTTTATTGCAATTTATATACTGGAGGCAAAAAACACATCTGGCTAACACAGTAATAATAATAATAAATAATAAATAATAAATAATGTTGGACAATTCACACAGCATTATCTAGCCCCAAGCTAAGCAGAGCTTGTGTTATGGGTACTAGATAACTGATATACATAATACAATATATTACATAGATAGATATTTTTTATTATACATAGAAAAACGACCAGAACACCCTGAACAAATATTTGCAGATCGTACAAATATTTGTTCCGAGGCGGGAATCGAACCCGCAACCTTCTGCGTCGTTAAAAGTACTAATGCGGAAAATTGTTGTTAGTATGGCTCCTATAATTTATCAAAAATTACCTAAACAGCTAAAAGAACTAAGTGTTTATTACACAGAAATTTAATTATTTTAAAAAGTTGTTAATCTGTAAGTGTTATTGTAATATTAATGATATTTTTTCAATGTTAAACTTTAGCAATGCAAAAATATTTTGACACTGATACGAGTATATTCCATTCCTCGACCATACAGGGAGTATATGGATAAGCTACCTATATAATATTTGGATGCACTATTAAGTTACGAACTTTTTAATTAGTGATTTTCTTTCCCAAACAGGAACTAGAACTGCGAATTGAGACTCAGAAGCAAACCTTACAAGCCCGAGACGAGAGCATCAAGAAGCTTTTAGAAATGCTCCAGAACAAAGGCATGGGTACGTAACATCCTCTACCAATAATAATGAAACGACATACAGCGATACAGTATGATATCCATTTCAGGCAAAGAGGAGGAGCGACAAATGTTCCAACAGATGCAGGCGATGGCACAAAAACAGGTGATTATCGCAACCTTGTACTGTGTCGTGTGCATGTCAATAGCAAAATTTCTCAAGCTCAAGCGAACTCCAGAACTTTTGCTATTCTGTCAACGTGTCCTACACTTTGTCTTAGCTGTGATTGCACGTCATCTCTGCTTTTCTTGTGACTAGTAACTGTTGACCACATGGGCGTTTTATTTTGTGATACCTTTATCATCGTCACTGTTCTGTTAGAGTTGCTCTTGATAGATTTCATTTCATTCATTTCCTCCGAGCCGAATGTGTCTGTGTCTGCCATGTTCAACGGCCACACTCGTCGCTTTACAACTGTCTGTTCAACTGTCGCTTCCACTCCCCACGTTTCGATACCTTTCTGTGTCACCGTCAGCTTGTCCCCCGAGCACTATCGTTTTCTTTATCCCGTTCCGCCATTCACAACAATACAAACATAAGTCAATTTATAAATTCTAAAACGTAATTTTAAACCTAATTCGGCCGAAACACCAAAATTTAAAGAAGACACAACACAAGAATCACGACATTGCATGTTTAGCGGCTCATCCCGATCACACAGCCTTAGAGAGGCCTCGCGGGCGGGCGCTGTCCCTATTATCGCCATCGTTTAGAAGGCATAGTTTTTGGTATGTGTGGTCGGCTACGTCGCGCCTCGCGCCGGCGCGAGGGTAACGGCGGCGCCGGGCGACGGCACCTGGCGCGACGCAGCTGCTGACGTGCTGCGTCCTCTAGGAGCTCAAGGCGACGGCGGACACGCTGCGGGCGCTGCAGGTGCAGCTCGAGCGTGCGCTGGCGGCGGCTGGGCTACCAGGCGGCTCCGCGGGGGCCACGCTCACGGCCGTGCTGGAGACCAAGGAGGCTCGCATCGCGACCCTCGAGCGCCAGGTGCTGCTGCTCGAGGCGGAGCTGGCGGCGCTCGGCACGCCGCCGCCGCCGCCCTCGCTCACTCTCGCCGCCTCGCACGCGTCGCTATACGATAAGGTCTACCAAGAGCCGCCGTTCAAGAGACAAGTAAGTTTTCTGCTGAACGACGTGCGCGTGATGAAGGACGGGCGCCTGAGCGCGCCGCCGCCGCCGCCCCGCCTCGCGCCACGGCCTCGCCTCTCCTACTGCAGCGCCACCACCTTGTGACTGACGCTGGCACCCGACTTCGCTCGCCGCACCCACAAACCCAACGCAAACGTGTCAATTTATCGCTTTAAGTCCGTTACTAGCCGACAATCGCCGAATGTGTTGAGACGTATTTTTATGTAATCTTGTTCGTTGTTAAAG
The DNA here is from genome assembly GCA_947859395.1 of Eupithecia insigniata. NCBI lineage: Eukaryota > Metazoa > Arthropoda > Insecta > Lepidoptera > Geometridae > Eupithecia > Eupithecia insigniata. Next base: position 3,179,700 of record OX402017.1, on the reverse strand, counting down.
CTATTTTTATTGATATAAGAGAAATTATATTCTTGAAAGATGTCGATTTAAATATTTTTGTTAAATAGGGCCTTAGAGAGAGCGATTAAGATATGAATTAGATGTAACCGTACGGTAGAGAAGTCGCGGGAGCGTAGAGATAGACTAGATTAAAGTAAAGACTGTCGAGTCGAGGATCGAACGTTACTTAGTAATAATGATTGTTTGGAGTCGTCGTTCCGTTTTGTTTGATCATGTTGTGCTTTCGATGTTGACCGCCAGGTGTCGTCTAGTACAGCTTGGTCCCGCGCCCATGACACCCATGACATCTAGCCTAGTCCATCGACTCTCTCATGTAGTGCCATCACAGTCTGTCTCACACAACGGTAGATAAATGTATCACAACCTAGGCGCCCGTGCATCACAAGATGTTCTCTGTCCGTCGTCCCTCGCCACTGGAAAACTTTCTACATCATCGATTGTTTCCACTATAGTTTAGCCTAGAAAGTTTTCCAGTAGAACGTTCATTCCATTGACGGTAGTTCGGTTTTTCCATAATTTTATTCGATTACGACGTTTTGATTGATGAGTTGCATGAGAACGTGTGAGAATGAATCGTTGAAATGTCTTCCAAGGCACCCTCGTGTTCACTAACTATTGGGAACATTTCGTATAACATAAGCTTGACGCTCATCTTTCAGTACTAACACTAAACTAAGTCATGATCCAGTATTACTTAGATTATGATTTGAGAACGAGTTCATTACCATCACTTTTGTCTGGTAGATAGATTTTTTATTCGAGTCTTCCATTTCTATGCGTTACTAACTGTTTTGGGTTTTATCTAATTTTATATTCGGATGGTGGAATGATGAGCAGTTGGATGAGTTCCGTCTGGAGATCCAGAGACGAGACCAGGAGATCCTGGCCATGGCTGCGAAGATGAAAGCTCTGGAGGAGCAGCACCAGGATTACCAGCGGCATATCGCGGTGCTGAAGGAATCCCTCTGCGCTAAAGAAGAACATTATAGTATGCTCCAGACAGACGTAAGTTGTTACATACATAGGTATGTTTAGTACCGTAGAAAATTGTGTTCAATTTGCCTTCCACGAACGCCAAATTTAAAGTAGATCATATATGACTCGATATTGAGTATGATACTAAAATAAATAAGGTAAAGATTACTTTATAACGTAGTAGTACGTTTTATATATAGGAAATTATTAAGATAATTGGTGAAAAAGGAAAGATCAAAGAAAAAGGACCAAAAACTAGAAGGAAAGAGAAACCTAATATCCAATACCTAATATCCAATAGTCTTGAAACTTCTTTCTCTTTAACTCTTAACTTGTTTGACTTCTTTAATATCTAACGTTCTAAAATCTAAAAATCTACAAAAAAGCTACGAACACGAAAGGAACAAAAATTCCCTCAGAAAAACAATCACAGAAGAATCTAATACGACTGTAACAATTTTTTTTATCATTTTAGAAAATTGCGCTAGCACTGTAAATACCAACACAGAGAACAATATCGATAAAACTAAGATTCTTGAAACTACCCCCAATTTTACCAAATTTTTGAATAAAAACGGGAATATTATTGATAGATCTGTGCAATTTTTTTACAAAAATAATAAAAGACTGTCATTATAGGTGGAAGAGCTAAAAGCACGTCTAGATGAGAAGAGCCGAATGCTAGACAAGAAAACAGCAGCGGCGTTGGGTGCAGTGCACGAGTTAACTGAGCTACGGGATCACTCGGAGATTAAGGATAGGAAGATCAATGTGCTTCAGCGGAAGGTAGGGAAGAAGAGAAGGTCTTGTTGTTGGTAGACTATCCTATATGCCCAAGTAGTTTTCCTTAAATATTTCCTCATTCCCAAGTCGCTAGGTTTCTGACATATTGCCAAAAACTCTCGGATGAGTGCAATATTTATACAATGAAATGTCGCTCTAACGCACCGGGCTGTGCCGGTGGGTTCAGTGTATAGACTTTAGTAAACATTAAATCAGCTGAACGCACATTTATATAAACAAAAAGATCGAAATATTGTTAGTTTTTAATAATTACCTATTAGGGCATAAATAGAGGATTCAATCCCGAGATCCCGGTCGACTTTCGATCCCAAAAATTTCGGGATTATATTTAAAAATCCTGGGATTTACGTGATAAAAAAATCTTAAATTTTTTTATAATAATAAAACGAAGCGCGTTAATGTTAACATAAATTATATACTTCTTATCGGAAACAAAAAAATATATGAAAAAATGCAAATTAGATCATTTCACCTGACATCAGTATAGTTTTCTTTTAAACATATTATTATTTTTAAATAACTGAAATGAATATTTTTATATTTTATTCATCTTAACTAACTTACAGTTACATCATATTATATTTTATTTATTCGGGGTGACAAACAATGACACTCATATTATATTCATAATAGTATAAGCTCTTTTTTATACCAAACAATACCATTTAGGTACAAAAAACAAAAGCATTTCTTAAACGTCGTGCGTGGTCTAAATTATCGTAAAATTTATTTTTCTCGATAATTACGACTTGTCCTCGAAATTATAACGTCATACTATCAAAAACATCAAAGATCCTTTTTTGACAATCATTTATTATTTCTAAGACGTTATTTGGACGTAGCGTGATTTTATTGACTGATAGAAAACGTAACCATTATCTAGTTACTTTAATCAATAATTTTTATCTGTCTACTGTAAGAGTAGTATTTATAAAAAATTGATATATTTTTTATGGGTTTTATTCATGTAAAATTACCATTTTAGTTGATTTTAGTATGTTTTTGATAGTAAATAAAAGCTGATTTTCAAATAATACTTGGTTATAATTTGCTTGTCTACGATCCTGGGATTATCCCGTGATTCCAGGATCGCGTTTCGCCAATCCCGAAATGCTGGGATTGAAAAAAAAAGACCGGGATCGAATCCTCTAGACATAAAGCACTTGGAATTTTTGCTTACAAAACCTCGCATCGCACACATCAGTGCGTACACATAAATCTACAATTACATTTTATTATTAAGTATTGAAAAGTGTGCGTTTCGCTGTAATTTTCTGCTTGTCTATTAGCCTTGTGATTTTATTTTATTATTTGTGTAAGATATCCTGCCACTTCCTGTGATTTTATTATTATTTACATAATTTATTTTATTTTTAAAGACTCGTCTAGTTAGAAACATTCATTCCTTTACTTTGTAGATCACTTATTATATTCCTTTTATTTCTTATATCAATGTTATTTTATTGTAGCTCCCTTTGTTTTTTGTAGTCTCTTTTATTTTAATGAGAGTTAGTGCTCGTATCTTTTAAACAATTTTCAACGTAAATATAACCGCGCTACAACATTAAAATATCTCTGCCAAAATACTACGAAGTGGAATATAGACCATAAAGTTGTTGATAAAAACATATTGCAAAGTCTTTAAAGTTTAGGAAAAATATCAACAAATTCAGAGGCCGCCTTTTGTACTGTTTATTTTTTCATTTAGATTTTGTATTAATGTTAATTTAAGTACAATAAAGTGCTCATTCATTCATTCATTCATTCATTCAAAACCAATGGAAAGATAAAAATATGTAAGTGAAAGTATCAATGGTTATATGATTGAAACGCTTACTGATCAAAACCTTGCAGTCGACTGAACAAGTGGGTTAATGCATTATGGATCGACAAAAAAGAAATGAGTAGGGAAACGACATGCAAAGATCAAATTTAATCATAATATATTTTTTTGAATTGAGAAAATTATTATTTTAATGCTTAAATGATGCTGAAGCACTTCTCACTTAACATTAAAATGTATGTACAGTATCAAAAATTCAACTGAAGATTCCATTGATGTTTTAAAACATGATGCTTAAAAATTTCGTGTTTACAAGTTCTATTTTAAAACAGCGCGGGAAGAATATAATGTTAAAAGCGTTTAAAATGATTGTGCTCGATATATCAACTGAGTCATCACGGTAGCTAAATTTATTATCCGTTTAATGTTGGCACTCGCGTTGCAATTTTGAGCTGAAATATCTTGGTAAGGGGTTACGCGTGCTGAATTGGGTCAAACTAGAGTTTGCTTATTATGTAGGAATTTGCGAGCTTGTTTCATCATTATGTTTTTTTATCGTAAGTATTTTTATAATTTACGTTTTGTTTTGTTTGTCGTTATTATTTACGTGTTTTATATATTTTTTTGCTATTATATAAGTACATATTTTGTTTGTTTTTGAGCTAGTTACTATAACTGTTTCTCTTGCTTGAAATGTGTTTCCTTCTTATTTTTATATTTGAGAAACCAATGACTTGTTCTAAGTGTAGAAAAAAATTTATTGCAACATATTTTCAGATTGAAAACCTAGAAGATCTGCTTAAAGAAAAAGACAATCAAGTAGATATGGCCCGCGCTCGACTGAATGCTATGCAAGCACACCACTGTTCTTCCGAAGGGGCACTTTCTTCTCTTGAAGAAGTCATAGGAGACAAAGAAAAGCAAATACAACAACTCCGAGAACAAAGAGATAGAGCGGAACACGAAAAGAACGAAGAAAGAGAGCTCCACGAGCGAGAGATAGCAGATTACAAAATGAAGCTACACTCTCTAGAAAGCGAAGTTGAAAAACTCGGTGCAAGACTTGAAAGAGCGCAAGCTGAAAAAGACCGCCTCGAAGCGAAGTTAGAAAGCTCACAATCCGAACTAGGCAAGTCCAAAGCAGAGTTAGACAAAGCTGCGAGCGAAGTAGGCAGATCAGGCGCTGACTGGGAAGCAGCGAAACAACGCTTAGCAAGACTGGAACTAGAAAACGAGCGTCTTAAACACGAGCTTGAGCGTTCACAGACTACGTTCGGTAGAAGCACTATGACGACATCGCAGGAGCTGGACAGAGTGCAAGAGAAGGCAGATAAGAGCGCTCAAGATCTGAGACGTACTCAGGCTGAGTTGAGAGTGACGCAGGCTGATGCTGAAAGAGCTAGGGTTGAAGCTGGAGCTTTGCAGGAGAAACTCGAGAAGTCTCAGGGTGAGGTGTATCGTCTGAAAGCTAAACTTGAAAATGCACAAACTGAACAGGATAGCTTGAAGGAAGAGTATGACAGGTGAGTTATGACATGGACATTTTTATTGATAAGATATTCAGGAATATTTCGTTGCGATTTGTCTATAATTGCAAACACTATTGATAAACTACATCTGCACACAACTTCATTAAATAAACAAAAATTTTACTGAAATAAAAAAGCATTCAAATTAGTTAACTAGAGAAATTACTTCACAGCAAACTGAGGGTTAGTCAGTACAATATAATCTAAAATGAGAATTCAGTAAAACTTAAAGTCAAACTAGGAACAGACTTTCGAACGAAAGTCGAAAACAAACTCTAAACACATCTCTTTCCCATAGGCTGCAGTCTTCCATCAGTCGTCTCCACTCTGAACGCGATAAAGCCATGGCCGAGCTCGACAAATCTCGCGAAGAGCTGGAGAGAACACAAGCTACCCTCGGCAAGTCTCAGCTGCAACAAGACAAGCTGCAAGCGGCGCTGGATGCAGCTCACTCCGAGATCGACAAGCTGCAAGAGAAGATGGATAAAACAGCAACTGAAATTAGGAAGGTAAGCATAAAGAAACTTCTGTTAGGATGAAAAAAAAATCTTCAATTGACTAAAATGGTCAAACGAAAGTCTTTTCACGATAAACATAAAATATATTTATTAAACTTATCTAAAATAAGAAAATAATTAAAAATAATCAAATCAAACGATTTATAATTAAAAGTAATTTAACTTCACTATGCATATGGGTGTGTAAGTTGTATCAAGTTATTAACATGAATCTACTTATTAATACCATATTTTTATTGCATATTAAGAGCAAGACTGGCAAATCAATATGAAAATATGAAATGACGGAAGACCAGCGTTGGTTGCTAGTTTGCTAGTAAACCAACACATGCTGAGGCAGAGCCATTTTGTTACTTGACTTACACTTCAAATATTATGTTTCATCTTAGTCTAAGTTTATTATGTATTCGGTGTAAGTCTTATAACAAATAAAAATATATTCTATTCTATTCTATTCTAAATAATGTTTTTACATAATTTTATATTTTTTGCATCTATTTTTGCAAGTGTACATCAGTAGTCCACACTTGCAAGATCTTCTTACAAACCTCTCTCTCTAACCCCACACAGTTGCAAGATATACTTACAATTCCCTAACTCTCTTATCCCACAGTTGCAAGTTGACCGTGAGAAGCAAGCTTACGATTTCGAGTCTCTCCAGTCCCAGCTTGACAAAGCGCTGGGCCAGACTGCTAGGCTGCAGAAGGAGCGGGATACAGCACAGCTGGACTGTGATCGGTTCCGAGATAAACACGATAAGGCTAATGTAAGTGTTATTTTTAACCAACTTCGTAAAAAGGATGAGGTTCTATGTTCAGCTGTATGTACATGTGTTTTTTTATATATTTTCATCGATATCTCCGTCAATTATGGAAGGGTTTTGAAAATTCTTCGCTGAAAATGATTTTAATCTGTGAATGATTATCATAAAAATTATATTCCTTTCGGATTATTATTCATCCCATAAAACTTGTAAAATTAAAGGATATGAAGTGAGTTTTTAGTTTTTTCAAAACAATCAAATTAGAAAACTACTTTCGTAGCTCTATCTAAACTATACTACTAATAAATATAAAGCTGAAAGTTTGTGAAATGTGAATTTTATTTTGTTACCTAAGATCTTCAAAACTACTGAACAGATCAAGATGAAATTTGCCATGCAGAACATAGCCACTCTTTGATAAAAGGCTACTTATATCGAAATTACACATGGAAAGCCACGTGCAGAAGCTAGTACAAAATAATAGCTTATTGTTTTATAGCTACCTAGCTATTATTTCGCATAGCTTACATTTGCTACATAGTTATTCAACTGTCCAATTGATTTTTGTTTTTTTTTTATAATAGCGTAATAATCAGATCCATTAGGAGGGGGCGCAAGCGTGAGTCGGGGTATCACCTGAAGCAGATGTTTTTTCCTAATCTTCACGGAAAAACCGTGTACGGTATTAGGGTTATGAACGAATTTTCCAATGCATATATGCATTTGTGTAACGTGCAGGAATTTTTCTTCCTATCTTTCACACCAGTGTGACAGAGCAGTACGAATGTTAGTTGGTTATCTAAACCTTGCGTCTCGTCTTTCTTCTTTCATTGAAGCGACTGCGATGACGTCACAAATCTCTCGGGACCATAGACCTAGATTTTTCTTCTACTAAGTCTATGGTGGGCACCCATAGACCTACAATTTTTTTCTACGAAAGGCTTCCCATTATACGAAAAATAAAAGACAGTTGCGTCAACCAAATTTTGTGCGAGTTAAAGTCATCCCTGGTGCTGCCTATATTATTCAACACACTCTATTCCTAAGGCGATTTACACACTGCCACGCATCACGCTCCGTCTTGCGTGTTGACGCACCTACGCGCGTACTTGCGGGAGTGCGGATCTGCATCATCATGCGGGTTTTTTGCAACGTTAGAAGACGTATTAATAAAGCTCAAAATCCGATGAGTAGTATGAGATGGCAGACACAATCGACCTATCAAACATTGTCAATACAACAAAATTGTAACCTTCACGGAAATTATTTAAGATAACAAAAAATTCTTACCAGGTCCCCCTAGCTAGGATTCGACCCTAAAAAACAATCCCCGTGATTATTTTCTAGGGTCAAACCCTATCCTACTAATATTATAAATGTCAAAGTTTGTAAAGATGGATATTTGTTACTCTTTCACGCAAAAACTACTGAACCGATTAGGCTGATTTGGTATGGGTATAGTTTGGGACCTGAAATAACATATAGGCTATTTTTTATCCTGATAAAATGCGGTCGAAGGGTGCGAGCAGCAGCTAGCATCGCATCGCCATAAATTATTGCGTACATTATTCAAGTTAAAGGAATAAATTTCAAATAATTTACGAATTCGATGACAAAGTGACGTAATTCTATTCTGCCCAAAACAACAATCTCCGAGCTAGGAGGGCACAGGAACTCAACAACCAAAGCAGTTAAGCTATGTATAGTAGACCAACACGATGCCTTCATTAGAATTCCCAAAACACATTCCTCGGCAGATTAAGGCCTCGTACACACAGCATTCGTTCATAAACACGCCATCACGGGAAAATAAACGGATCCAGTAGATCTGTTTATTTTGATGGCGTATATAGCTGTAGGAGCGAGTTCACCCACTGACAGTATTCCGGATCCAGTAAACGATTGTTACCGGACAATATTAATGGATTTTTAGCTACTAGAAAAAAATACTGGATCCCGAAATACTGTCAGGTGTGTGAACTCGCTCCTACAACTACATACGCCAACACGGGAAAATAAACGGATCCAGTAAAATGGATGCTGTGTGTATGAGCCCTTACTCACTTCGATTGGACCTCGCGTGATTGCCGCGTTTATTTTCGTAGGCGATATCAACAATGGCCCTTATCGACGTATAATACGAATAATTTATAGTATTCCGAGCTTTCTATCGATTTTGTGAGGCTCCAACAGCGACCCGTGGTGATTTTGTGGATTTTTGAGCATAGCTCCTGAAATGGTGTCAATTCGGATGTCGTAAAACTAAAATAAGTAATTTGACAGCACTGTTGTAGCCATCCCTATCATAAGGATTGAAAAAACAATGCAACATCATTATTGACATCACAATCAATCCAATTACATTGTATTCGAACAAGACAGACTTAAATTTTCAAAAAGGACAAGCTGCTAACAAAAAAAAATACAATTTGGTCGTACACTAATTTTTTGAATGATCCCGAAACGGCCAGTATAATGTTTCGAATCCTACCCAGAGAGGGTCCTGTGCCGTTCACACCTTGTAAATAATAATAAAGGTAAAATGTATACGAAGGGTATAAAGCAAGGAGTAAAAGAAAAAGACAAAAATTGAGACGCAAGATTACCCCTGACTCTCAGCATTTCCTCCAACTACTCTACAATCTCAAAGAGATCTCAAAAGAGAACATCAATAACAACTTATTTCTTATTTGATAATGTATGTTGTGTATAGTTTAAAATTTGACTTGTCTAAGTGCTTATTTTGTAAATTTGACTTGTCTAAGTGCTTATTTTGTAAGCCTAAAGAAATAAAGTTATTGATTCTGATTCTACATACATTAGAGGACCACTTTCGGTAAATAAAAAGCCAAAAGCCTAAATTGGTCAAACTGCTAGCTTTGAGTGGCACGCTTGATGGAAAAACTATTTGGATACTTTGACTGAAAAAAATTGGAGGACAAAGGTTTTGCGAACCATAAAAATAAATCATCGTCATAACAGCCCATAAACGTCCACTGCTGGAATAGGCCTCACCCATACGACGCCACAATTAGCGGTCCTCAGCCGCCTCCATCCATCGACTCCCTGCGACCGCTACGACGTCGTCGGTCCATCGAGTGGATGGTCTTCCAACACTCCGTTACGCGTTGCATCGTGCCCGCCACTCTAGAACATTTTCTCCTCAGCGGTAGGTGCATAAAAATAAATTTACCTAGAGTGATCGCAAAACTTAATGAGCTCTGTGAACTTAGGCACGGAAGCAAAACTGCGCAAGTATTGCATTTTCCATGTTTGACGACGCAGTACGTTAAACCGCATGCGAGCCATATTTAACGTTTAAGAGAAACAGCTATTAACAGGGAATACAACACAAAATCGCAAGAACAAACTATCAAATCAACGACACGAACACTGGACAAGCGTCAAAGACTTTGCTGCGTCATTGTACTCAAAAGCACTCATTAGACAGTATTGCCCACTAGATTATAAATAAATTTGCTACATAGAAATTATTTTATTTTCGAACTTGGGTTAATTGCGTTAGATAAAAAGTTTAATTTATTCTAATATTTTGGGTTTAAAATAATCCGTCATTGAGTGTAAGATGTTTTTATAAATTTTTTAAATATTGAATTGGGGAAAAAAAATGCAGAACAAAATGTGCTAAACAAAATAAAAATACGCCAGAATTCTTGCTGGCAACCCTGGTTTGACAGACATATCCCCTCTCACCCCGTTCTTTCCCCTCAACGCCTTATTTACGGTTCAATGCGCAGCCGTTGAAGCCAACTTCACAGAGCTCATAAAGATTTGCGCGAACTCTACCTATTTAACATTCCATATTTCCTAATACCTCAATTTTCCTGTTTTTATTTCCCGTTTTGTTTGTTTTATACTTGTGTCAAAAGAAATTTATTATATTCTACTTTCTCATGCTTTCATAGTAAAAAGAGTGCGTCACCAGCACTATATTATGTGTGTTAGAGGGAAGCAAACATAATAAAAGCACCGCAAAATCGTCCGAAGCGTCAATATCTTCCGCTCGACGTAACCTTATTTATTGATGCTACGGGCGTCAAGTCGTCTAGACTCTGTAGCTTATTTACATAGATGACTGGGTTGGTAAATAATGTATTAGCTTCTGAAAATATTTCCTCCTGCCACTTTCCATTGAAGCGATCTGAGGAAAGATAATGTGTAAAACAACTTTGCACGATGGTGATAAAATATATAAAAAAGTACTTACCCATTGAAGGATAATAAGCAACACACATCATCAGGCCTAAACGAAGGAGAGCTTGTTATGAGTACCTAACCTGCCATCATAGGTATGCTCTTCCGAGATACGATGTTCACATGGGTGTCTCCAGACTACGTCATCGACGCCATTGGCGAATGAGAAAACGAATCTTTTTCCTGGTGATAACAGTAGCGTAAAATCGTAACTCCCCGAGCTCCTGTATGAATCTGATAAAACTAAGTGATTTTGTATTTACCAATTATTTATCTCGCTGACTTGTGTTTAACTAACCCTGTTTTGACTGATCTTGGAAACATAATTGACGATTGTAATTTTTTCAACTGACCCTTATCACGTTTGTTTCCCAACTTCTACATTTTGTTGAAATAAAGTGGCAACTGGATAGTGACGTCACCTGGAGACGCTCCCGAAGAGCAGACCTATTTTCTTGGATCATGAGTACCACTATTAGATTACTTATAATGATCATTATATGTCGGACTACCGCAAAAAGTTTAGTAAAAAAACTACGTCAATTTTTGGAGATTATTGTAGAATCATAAATGCTGCTGATCCTCAAGTTATTACGTTAGTTTTAGTAAAAATATCTGTTCGAAACAGTTTTCGAAACTGCAATCCAGAAAAAGGTGAATCAGAGATCGACAAATAGACAGATAAATAAAACTGTTGAGTAGGGCTCACCCACTGGGCTGAAATACCCACCGACCTAAAAAAACACGAGCAGCAATACGAGCTAAAAAACTAAGTTTGCTAAGCTTTCGGTGTGAAACTCGGGTTAAAAGTACCTACAGTAGAAGTGATTACCCGAGTAGGCAAGTACTACGATATTCTATGAGGTTATTTGGCAAATAAATCCATGTTTGGTTGACATCCCTTGGAAGTTTGCCAAACGGCATAGCTTCCTATACTCTATAAAAATCGGACGAGTATTTAGTAACTTCCTACATTATGTTGATTTTATTGGTAAAAAAAGATTATTTGGGTCAGATTTTTCAGTTAGAGTTTCTTGAATAAACATTTACTATTTATTATACTATCATTAGTTTCGGCGGCGCCATGCGCTGCCCAGAATTTCACTTCCATCCCCTCTCCCAAGGGAACCCTTCTGAATTCCGTGATAAAAAGTATTTTATGCCGTTTCTCGTAGTATGAACTCAAATCATGTTAAGTTTCATTTGAATTAATTCAGTAGTTTCGGCGCTATGCGAGGCCGATAAATTTCACTTTCATCCCCTCTCCCAAAGGAACCCTATAGAAATCCGGGATAAAAAGTACCCTATGTCCTTCCTCGTAGTATGTACTAAAATCCTACCAAGTTTCATTTCAATTCATTCAGTAGTTTCGGAGTTATGCGCGACCAAGGTACAGGCAGACAGACAGACATGATGGAAAAAAATATCATCATAGGCATCAGTATCGATAATAGAGCGCCCTCCAAAAAAATTTTCAAAATATCTTCAATGTACAGAATTGGACCTGTTACAGTTTTATTATAAGTTTAGAAATATAGATTATAACGGTACCTACGTTTGAAAAATATAGAGGTGTAGGATAGTAGGTATTTAAATCTTAACTATCAAAGGGAAAAATACTTAAAACATCATTGTCATCCAATCGCAATTCAGATATTTACGATTAAAGTACTATTTATTGTTGACTTGTACCTATTTAGTACAGGGAAATATTTACTATATACCTTCCTGAAAAAAAAAGTGTGAAGAAATCAATTAACGAAGCTCCTACAATCCTCTTTCTTTTTCAGGCCCAAATCGCCCGCATCCAAAAAGAGCGAGATAGCGCGCTGGCCGAAGCTGCTTCTTGTCGGGAAAGAGTCGAAGCTGCCGCCGCCGCAGCTAACCGCGCCGCGAGGGACAGAGACAGCGCAGCAACTGAGTTGGACGTGCTTAGAGAGAGATGGGAGAAAGCGCATCAGCAACATCAGAAACTCACGGTACGATTTAGTTGCATGTACTAAACTAGATGGCGTTAGTATAAGGATTAGGTAAATCTGTCATGGCGGTCGTGGTAAAAGAATCGACTTCTCCAACTCAACCCGTGGATGTCGTAAGAACCGAATTATGTGAATCTACCAGAGGAAGGGCAGCAGCTCCCTACTGTTTATTATATTACACACTACCTTTATTTTGATCACCAAACAGCTTGCCTAGCTTGGTGATTAAGACCTATGGTAAAACCCCCCTCGTTTGAGAGTTCAACAGTGGACGTACTATGGGTGCTGATGAGGAAGTGACTTATAAACATTTTGAAAAAGATACGCCTTCTTATAGCAAGTAGGATAGGTACCTGCAACTTTGATACCTACCTAAAAGTATTATAAGTTAAGTATTATTTGCCCAAGCTTTGATCGGAATCAAAAAACAAAATGGAAGAAATGACCTGTATTAAAAGTAACGGTAAAATAAAAATGTTTTGAGTTGTTTTCTAAATGGCGGAACTATATTGTCGCGAATGATGGTTTAATGAATTTTGTTAAATTTAAAAATAAATATTTATGGGAGGTAGGATGTTCTATAAGATGTTCACATATATTTTTACGAAAAGCTGTATTTTTTTTTTCAAGAAGTGTGAAAGGTAAATTTGAATCTTTCCTCATATTTTCAGTTGGAGCGAGACGATGCGGTGACAGAACTCGAGATCGTGAAAGAGAAGCTCGACAAGTCACTGTACGCTTCACAAAAGGCTGTCGAAGAAAAGGAGACCGCGCACAAAGAATACGAGAAAATGCTTGAAAAGTATGATAGGTACTTTATCCTATAAGTGTCGTGTCGTCTTGTGTTGGTGACGATTTGTGTTAAAAAGAAGTTTTACTATAAGGCACTAAAAATCATTTCTGTTACAGGTCTCAGAACGAAATCTACAGACTGCAAAACAAAATAGAAATCCTTGAAGCAGATAAAGACCGTATTGAATTGGAACTAGAAAAGCATTTGCATGTGTCGACTAAGTCAAGGGATGAACAGAGAAAGATGCAAGATGAACTCGCTAGATTACAGGAAATGTATGACAGAGCTTCATTGCAACTGAGCAGGACTAAAGAACAGGAAGAAAAGACCAAAGAAGATATGGATAGACTTTGTGTTGATATTGAAATGGTCAGAGATAGATACGAAAAGAGCCAAATTGAGCTTAGAAGACTGCAAGCGGAGAAAGAAAAGTTAGTTGCTGATAGTGAAAGGTTACAGTTTGAATATGACCGAGCTATGACACAGTGTGGCAAAGCGCAGGCAACCAACGAGAAGACTCAAGAAGAAATGGCCAGAGTTCAAGTAGAGCTTGAAAAGATGTACGACAAGCACGATAAGGTTGCTGCAGAACTTAGAAGGGTCCAAGCGGAATTGGATAAAGTTAAACAAGACGCTTCAGGTGCCAGAGAGGAGGCAGAAAGATACGCAGCAAGATACGGAAAGTATCACGATACGAAAGAAGAACACGAACGAACCAAATTAGAGGTGGAAAGACTTCGAGCGCGGTTAGAAAAGATGACGGTGGATCTAGAGCGGGCACGCAAGGCTGAAGAAGAAGTGACGCGCCTTCGATCTGAACTCGAACGCGTCGAGAGCGCCCGAGGTAAATATCAATTCGAACAGGATAAGTGGAATACTGAAGTTGCGAGATTGCAAGCAGAGTTAGACAAACACCGCGAACGTTACGACGCAACGCAGGCCGATGTTCAACGAATGGCAGCCGAGAAGGAAGCAGCGGAGACGAAACTACACGAGATGAACATTCAGCTTGAAATTTCGAAAAGTGAAGTCACTAAGCTTAGCGCGGCACTCGAAAAGCAACGGTCGGAGTTGGAGCGAGCTCACATCGAATGTGAGAAGTTCCGAGATCGATGCGAGAAGATGAAACTCCGATCAGAACAGTTGGATAAGGATAACGAAAGACTCAAAGGAGAGTTGCAACAAATTGAAAGGATGAAGTTACAGGCAGTCGCTGGCGACAAAGCCCGTACGGAAGATAGACTTGAAATTGAACGTTTGCGAGATAAACTCGAGAAAGCTATTCAAGCGAGGGATAGCACAGAGATGGAGGCCGGTCGGTTAGCGAAGGAACTGGAAAAATCACAGATGCATTTAGCCAAGTATCAGGAAACGAACGAAACGACTCGCGTGGAATATGATAGAATGACTAATGAGCTGGGTCGTATGCATGAGCGCCTTGAACGAACGATACTTGAAAGTCGGCAAATAGAACAGGAAAGAGATGCGTTACGAGCTGAGATACAAAATACAAGACGTAATATTGAACAGCAACAGAGAAGTCTTGATCATAGAACTCAAGAAACGCTAGTAAAGTTACAACAAGAATTGGCACAATCAGTGCGAGATAGAGAAAAGATGGCTTCAATACTAGAACAGAGGGACAAACAAGCTGATGCGATAGAAAAGCAAATAGTCAAATTAGAAGCTGACACAAAACAATTGACAATAGAACGTGACCAACTAGTAGCCCAATTAGAGAAATCTCAAGATATGTTAGTAAACTTCCAACGAGAACTGAATGCTTCCGAAACCGAATTACAGAAGCAACGAGAAGAAGTGCGTAGACTGAAACAAGAGCAAGGCAAGATGACACAAGATTCCGAGCGAGGGGCCAAAGCAGTTATCGAAAACCGCGAACGTGAGATTGTTAAATTGCAACAGCAAGTTCAAAATGTTGTGAAAGAAAGAGATTCTCAAAGACAACGAGCAGAAAAAGCAGAGAAAGACGCGCAAAAAGCTGGTGAGATCGATAAATGGCGGGCAGCAGTGGAGCAAGAAAAGACAAAAGCAATCGCAGCAGAAAAAGCGCTTTCAGAATGTCAACAGCGTTTACAGAGTTTGGAGAAGCACATGCAGCAGCAAAACCAGCAATTACAACAGCTTCAAGCGCGGGGTGGTTCGGACGTGAGAGAAATGCAGAAGCAGCTTGAAGCGGCTCAAGCGGAGTCTCGGTCGCTGGCGACGGAGAGGGAGAGATGCCAGTCGCAGCTTGAGATGCTTGTGCAAGAGTTGGAGAAGAGTCAGGTCAGTTGGAGGATCGCCCGGCAGCGGATGGTCGGCGTGACATAGCGCGGTTCAATTGAGCTCTGTTTATATTTAAAACCCTTTTATGAAATTAGTTCCTTGAAGACAAGAAACACGAAAAAAAATCTGTTGACAAAAGTGAATTTGAAGATAGATAGGAGTTACATTTTCGAAATTCTTTTTGTATTGTAACACACCAAAAATTAGACCAAATTCACAAAAGTATAATTTTTCAATGCCTTTTATGAACACTGTCCAATTTCTTGGGATATTACTCCTTCATCTATTGGTCGATTTAGTTCTCTCACACTATTTGCGCCCCTGATTGTTTGCAATTTCATAACAAATAAAACAAAAAATTAAACAATGAGCGTCGGAAACAGCGTACACTCAATAATACATCAAAATCAGAATGATACAAATATCTATTGGAATCATAAAAATTTATAGTAATTTGATAGCCACAGTAATTTGAGCTGAGCTCAATTGAACCTTTTCAAATTCGCGTTTGCTTATCATTGCACCGGTGTCGTAGATATTTCTGATGTTCATGATTTTATGTTGGTCATCATCACCGGTCATGGCTCTTCGTTCAGTGATACCGCTTCTTAATGAATTTTATTTTAACTCCTAATTCTAATATAAACGTAACGTTGCTAGAGACAATTAAAGGTAAGTCTTCGTTTCGTTTAAATTCTTTCGTAATTTACGAGTTCTCTTGATCCTGTTTTGTTTTTATCAGGCCTTATAATGTTTTCAATATTCATTTGAAATATTTCCGATATAAAATACTAACTTTATCTTTAACTTTTTATAACATAAACATTTATACAAACAACCAATCTCAAAAAAATGTAATGATTTGATTTTAAAATATCATGTTCCTCCCGCTGCCTGAAATGATAAAATACGGGTTACAATCCGTCACAGCGTTATCACTGAACGTTTTAGATAGTAGCATGTCACCACGACCAGCTAGGCATCCTCCAACCTCGTATAATTATTGTTTATTTATATATTTCTATTATTATTCATTGTAAAGTGATATTGGAATGTGCTCGCTACACCAAACATTTTACTCGCACTATTGCAACCCAACGTGAAGTGCCTATAGACTGTATTGTGATAGTAGTAAGAGTCATAATCAGTATTTTTTATGTGGAACCAGGTCTGAGTGTTCTATGCGTATTCAATTGTTTTTCTTACAAAAGTTCGATTTATTTATTTTATTATATTTGTTACAGTTTAAGTGAACAAATCAGTTTTTTTTTATTATGTTTCTGAACTCATTTTAATTCTTTCACTGTGGGAAATTACGTATAGAATATTCAGGCCATAAATAAGATTTAACGTATCGTGAATTCAAAGTGCATTTTTGCTTTTCTGTGTTTTTCTTCAACACATTTGATTGTTATTTTCAGCTGTTTCAGATTTGGCTATTGTTTTGTGTATATTTGCGACGTTCATTAAATAATAATTAAAAATTTTGTTCGACATTCTTTGCTGAATGATTATGCGTTGCGATGTTATTGTAAAAAGTTATTAGCTTCTGTGAGATGTACAGCATTTTTATTGTCTAACTTCTCTGATTGAATTTTGGTACTTACTTTAATTTGAAAAAGGACTGCACGCAATCTTGATGAAAGACATTAATAAATTTCGATTTAGATGCTTGATATATAGAAATTAATACCAGTATTTCTGTATTAGTTTATAGTTCACTGGCCTTAAAAATTAGCGTGAGTTTCTTTTTCAAAATTGTAATCGTAAAAACATTAAAATAAGACATAATTTTCTCAAACAGCTCGATCTCCGCGAAGCGAACAAGAAACTCCAAACAGCAGGCGCTCAGAACGCCAAAGCTGGAGAGGACTCAGCCCAAGCTAGAAAAACACTGCAAGAGGAATTCAAGAAACTAGAAGATGCAAGAAAACAATTCGACGAACAAAGAAGAACAGTAGAGAATAAGAGGAAAGACGTGGAGGAAAGAGAGAAAGCATTAGCGGAATTAGATCGGCAGTTGAAAAAGAGGAAAGAGCAAATGGACCAAATGGAAGCATCTTTGAGGAAGGTAAAAAAATTTAAAATATGATAAACAAATAAAAAGAACTAAGCAATATTAATTTTATAAAATTTGTGCAAAAACCCATGACAGGAACAGGACACCCTTAGCTTAACTCATTTTATTTTATATCGATAAATTGGTCAACCAACAGGAAATAACAAACAAAGCAAATGCTAATTTCCAATACCTTCACAAATCTACGAAAAAATGTAATACCAACAGTTCATGAATGTTTCCAGGCCGGCGGAAGCACAGCAGCGGTCGGTGAACTGAACCGCAAGCTGACAGAATCACAGAAAGAGGCTGACCAACTGAAACAACAGATGGAGCAAAGCAAAGAAGAGGCGAAGAGATTGACAACGGAGACGGAGAGGTTGCTGCAACTAGTGCAAATGTCGCAAGAAGAACAGGCGCAAAAGGAGAAACAGATCATGGATTTATCACAGTAAGTGTCTTGGCTCTATACATGTTGTAACAAAATTGTTTTTTTCACTTCTTCAACTAGTGGACAAAAAAATTGAAGTGAAGAGAATATCAATAACACCTTATTTCTTATTTGATAATAATATATAGTATAAAATTTGACTTGTCTAAGTGCTTATTTTGTAAGTCTAAAGAAATAAAATTATTGATTCTGATTCTGATTGAAAGACCAAACTTTTAGGGTAACCTGTAGCAGGAACCAACCCTGAATTATGTTCATTATATCCTGTTGCATGTTCTGCTTTTATTATTCTTGTACACTGTCATCGGCTACTTTGAAAGTTTGGTCGTTAGTTTTTGTTATACGCTGAATAGATTATGTAGGTATGTATGTTATCCTATACTCTATACAAGCCAAATTTGACGTAAAATGTTTAAACATACCTCAATAAAATGAAACTCACAGCTTGGCGTCGTTTCAGATATAATTGTCTCTTAAAGTGATAGGAATAATAAATCTTATGTAGAGTAATGCGAGGCGAGGCGAAGGCTCCTGTACCTATACGCAAGAAGAAGATGACCGAAGAGACTGCCAAAACCTATTGGCAGTCTCTTCGGTACTAATACTTAATATAATAAAAGCGGAAGTAACTCTGTCTGTTACCTTTTCATGCCTAAACTAGTTTGGCAGGGAGGTAAAAAATATTCCGAAGACGGACGTTTTTTAATAAATAGAATGGATCAAGAAGAAGTTTTATATGTATAATTTAGTATCAAAATTGCACCTGTGCGAAGCCGGGGCGGGTCGCTAGTAGATAATATTATTTGATAGGGAGATTTATTTGAAAAGAAAGTAATGGTCTTAATGACAGTGTTATAGAAAATCATGAAAACAGGCTGAAGAAATTAGTTACCTATAATGAACTGACTTTGAAAACGTAATTTTCAGATCTGTGAGAAACCTCCAAGCCAAAATGAAAAGTCAGCAACAAGCACAAGCACAAAAAGAAGAGGTATGTTTCATTCCAATTATTATAACCATAAACTATGGAAAAAAATATATGAAGGACAATGTCTATAGAGGCATTATCCTGTTATTTATTTCGTTAGGTAGTGCTCTCAAATTTTGTTTTAACATTGTGTTCTAATTATACTGATTCTCAATTTCTTTTAATCGTTTGTCTCTTATTGATGCTACAACAGGTGTTTTTTTAATGTTCTTTACTCTGACTTTTTGAACTTAGACTTCACATGATAGATAAACATATTCGAAAAAATCACCTGTCTAGCGAGATTGAACCATAATTGTATGTACATTTACTAACAATAACTAACCTTTCTTGTTCCATGCTAACAGGCCGGGCCCGCGGGCTTCCTCAAAAGCTTTTTCTAAGTTAGTTCTTCGCACCAAGACTGTCATTCATTCGTTTGCTCTTTTTACTTTCGATTCTCTTTATTTGACCGTCGTTTTCATCCCGCGAACGATCATCATCTTCTCCACGTCTTTCAACTAACGCAGTTTCGTATTAAGCATTTTGTATAATGAAAGTGTTCAGATAATAAAACCATCTTGTTGATATTTTCATACAGCCCTCGGTATGTAACCTGCACACAATAAGATAATTATTAGTTTAGATATTTTTAAGTGTTTAAAAGAATAATCGTGTTCAGTGGAAATTATTTTTTAAGTATTCATAAAAAATACAATATTGTAAAACTGTTAAGTAATCATGTATCTAGATAGAAAAAGTAAGATGTCCACTAGACAATGTTATCCAGCTTTCAAACTTGTTATGCGAAATATCATAATTATTAATAAATCTAAAGTCTATGTTGATCTTACATTTTTGTTTATTATTGTTGTATTCAGTTGTTGAAGTAAAACTATCATTTTTATTTAAGTTCTTTTGTTTTCTTTTTTTCATTATTTTGATCCCATTCTGTTAGGAGATAACCCGCGCGAGGCTAAACGAATTGGCAGCAATTGATGATTTGACTAAAACACTGGCGGCGAAGGATGAACTAAAAACACGCCTCGAAGACAAGAAGATGAAAGTTATCGATTTAGAAATAGAATTGAATGAGTCGTCACTCATACTATCAGAATTACTTAAAATATCAGAAAGCAGAGAGCTAAGTAATATTAAGAGAAGCAAAAGTTTCTTCGAACTACAAAAGAGTGGTAAGGTAGCGAATCGATTAGACAAATGCCGATATAGCAGAAGTGAGAACGAACTAGACGTGAAACCTGAAAAAGAATCTCCTAGTATTTGTAAGCTTACAAAAAAAATAACTCAACTAACCAAAGAGATGGGAATAAAGAATTCTAAGATAATGGAGCAGCAAAGATGCATATCAATACTAGAAGAAGCTTTAAGAGAAAATAATAATATAGCTGAGTTTGAACAACTTCTAGCAGTGGTAAGGAGTAAAGATGAACGGATAGATGAATTAGAGAAGATTATCAATAGAAAGACTGGAATGACCACAGATAGTAAAGATAAAAGGATATTGGAACTTGAAGAGGCCTTGAAAGAATCGTTTATGATTGCTGCGGAAAGGGAAAAGGTTTTCTATGAGGAAGAAAAGAGGAGAATCGAAACATTACATAAGGTGAGAGTTTTCAAATTCATATTAGCCGTTTGATTTAATAAGCTCTGCATTCATAATGAATATGTGCGGGTTAACTACGAACCTGGCTTGTATCACCCGGTCGCGTCGCACTCACGAGCCTGGGCAATGAATGCATTAAGAAATAAAGCTTTGTCATTTCTCCAACATAAACAAAGTTAATTGTTAACCCGTTTTTGTATGAACTGTATTTTCATACAGCAAGAAGCATTGAACTTTTGGTAATATCGCTAAATATTGCAAGAACGAACTTTTGGTGATAACGAAAAATATTATAGAGATATTATAATATATACATACATACATATATATGTATGTATGTATATATATGTATGTATATATTATACGAAAATAAAATAATTATTTTAATTAATTTCGAAAATATTTCAGATGAAAAAGATGGAGCAGCGTATACTATCCCTACAGAACGCTTCAGCGATGAATTGTTCGACTTGCTCTGCAGCGTTAAAGTGCTTGAAGCGGCTGGAAGGGGAGTTGCACGCTGCAAAAAGAAAACGGGACGAAGTGCTGCGTCAATTATCACATGTGATGTGAGTATAGCGTTAATTGCCAAGAGGAAGGGAAGACTGTCATGCATGTTAGTAGTAAATAGATAAATTTAAAAAAAAATACAGCAAGAGAGTTAGATATTTGGTCATCATTAATTATATTGGCCGTGGGGCCGCGGTGTACGAATATCGACCCCTCCAACTCAACCCGTGGATGTCGTCAGAGCCGACTAAGGGAACCTACCAGAGGAAGGGCAGCAGCTTCCTTCTGAGTATTTTTCAACACCAACACTGCGATCACCAATCCGCCTGCCAAGCGTGGTGATTATGGCAAATCCCCCCTACATGGGAGACCATCCACTCGATGGACCGACGACATCGTAGCGGTCGCAGGGAGTCGATAGATGGAGGCGGCTCAGGACCGCTATTTGTGGCGTCGTACGGGGGAGGCCTATGTCCAGCAGTGGACGTGTATGGGCTGATGATGATGAATTATATTATAACGCCACATTAGTCGTGAATTTGGATGAATATAGGAGAGAGTAGAGTAGTCCAAAGAACGCTAAAAAGTTATTAGTTAAATACTAAGATAAAATTTCCGCGCGTTTTTTGGCCTTTTTTATTTTGAGGGGAAAATATTCAAAAACATACCATACTGCATGTAGGGTACAGTATGGTTACGTCGGGTTGTCGAAGAGAAGCTTAGACGAGACACTAAACAACCCTCAGGACAGCCACTATGCTTTATCAATGCCCGGGTACGCCGATGGGCCGCGCCTTAACTCCTTAAAATGTATCCACTTAGAATCTGATGGTGCTTGTAGAGCTCAAAAATAGACTAATGAGTTGAACTAAAGCCGGAAATACACATCCCAAATAACGAAACAGTAGCAGGCATGCCAGTTAACGCATGCATGTGCATGTAACTGGTACACAGTGAATAAAATTACAAGTAAAACTGGCATGCAATTTGCGTTCTTGCATGCCTGTATTTCCAAGAAGTATAGACATGAATTTAGCTGGCACACGTTCCATTCTAGTTCACGTGTAAAGCCCGACACGTGTCAGAAAAATAACATGTACCAACGGCGACAACTCATCAGGTACTGGCATGCTTGTAAGTATCACATGCGTTCACACGTGTCGGTTTTGCAGCACCCCGCGTCTTCTCTTTTATATTGAATGCCAGTAAATCAAATTGCATGCCATCTACTTGGTTGCCAAATACAGGAATACCAGTTAGTGTGTACACATGACAATATGTGGCACGTGCAAGGAGCTGTCATGCAAGTGTGCCTGCTACAGGCATGTTAACTTCCGGCTTAAAGTACATAATGCCAAAATTCATGATGATTGATTTTTATATGAAACAGAGTTTTGATGATTTTTTATTTAATTTCAGACAAGATGTCTTGGAAGGAGTTATAAGTGAAAAAGACAGTATAATAGCAGAGTTGGAGATGAAAGGAGTCCTAGACGAGAACGAGACATCTAGATGTGACGCTCTAAAGATTGAAAGGGACAAACTGCTCAATAGGCTTAAGACCGAGGTATGAAATGCACTACCATGTAGTTAAGGAGATACTCAATATCACAATAAGTAAGTAAAGCAAGCTCTTCGCTCTTGATCATGAGATTTTTTGGGGAGGTTTTCAATACTCTCAAAGGCAAAATGAAAAATAAAATAAATGAAATTAGGCATTTTCATGGCATGAGACATTTTCGCTTAAAGTAAGTAACTAGTTCGGCCTGAACGAAAATAGGTTGCCTAATTTAGTCCAGAAATTTATGAGGCATAGAGAACGTCACCACACTTCAGCGCCCTGTATTGACCTCTAAAATAATATATAACGCTAATAAAATAGGGAGAAATCAAAAAGTCCAAGTTATTGTGTTAACTAACACCAAAATGGTTTGAATAAATAGATAAAAATAAATAAATAATGCTGGACAATCCACACAGCATTATCTATCCCCAAGCTAAGCAGAGCTTGTGTTATGGGTACTAGATAACTGATATACGTAATACAATATATTACACTGACTATTGACGCTTCCGACTGGTATTGATATGGACCAGTTGAGCTATCTGTAGATTGTTTGCAACAGTCTGCAGTTAGCTCAATTGTTTCAATTGTAAATACTAGTTTAATTTCTTTATATTATTTGATTGTTATTTTCTTTGTCAATAAAGATGTTAAAAAAAAAAATATATTACATATATAGATATTTTTATTATACATAGAAAAACGACCATATACATAGAGATCACCCTGAACAAATATTTGCAGAATAATATCGGTGTTGCCCGTATTTCCAGAACTCCCGCGTGGTGGACCTACAGAAGGACCCTGAGTCGCCAGTCGAGGAGTCCCCCACTCCAGACCTGACATTGGCTGACCAGCTGCTGTCCGTTACAGAGGACAATGTAATTATATGGGTATTGTATAGCGGAGTATTGAGAATGGGAGTGAGGTTTGTCGCTATTGGCTGTAGAAATAAATTAAAAAGCTTTCAATAAATTAACTCTAATTTTTTTGAGTATTTTCGCACTGCATCCAATCAGAATCCGTGAAAATTACATTCCGAAGTACCCAGTCATATAATTATGTAATAATAATAATATCCCAATGGGAATAAAGGTTCTCGAGTGGCGACCGCGATGCAATGCGAAACGGAGTGTGGGAAGACCTCCCACTCGATGAACCGACGACATCGTGGCGGTCGCAGGGAGTCGTTGGATGGAGGCGGCTCAGGACCGCTATCCGTGGCGTCGTTTGGGGGAGGCCTTTGTTCAGTGGACGTATACGGGCTGATGATAATGATGATGAATAATGTCCTCCAAGCCGAATTTCGATTACGACAACAAATCTCAACGGAGACTAGCCAGAGGCGCCGGACATAGTATAGTGCACATGTGTATGCGCAAACACAGTACACTATTCCCTCACTCTCATAATCCATTCGGACGGCAGACTGACACAACCGGAGACAAGTCAGGCGCAGGAACAACGTCTTAACGTTCTTTCCGAGGCACGGGGGTGTAACACCGCCAACTTCGACGTCATAGATACCCGCCACGAGTATTGTAACGTTTTTGAGCGAAATTGAAAATGCATTTTTAAAAGCTGTATTTTACCTGCGAAGTTCATTTTTTTGCAGAAATATGATTTATTTTGCATTCAGTAGATTTTCGGAATAAAATATTGAGGAACCGAAGTTGCCGCAGTAGGTACTGTTTGTAAAAACACTTGCGCACTGTGTCTTTGAATCCGAGTTACGTAGATATACCAAAGATACCCTGAAGTTCTAAATCTTTGGAAGAGATCGGATTAGTGCGTAAGCAATATTCGGATAAAGTCCGGGTTTTTTTAGAATTTAAATCCATTTTTCACGAATTCGAATTATGGGGTGCGTAAAGCAATATCCGAATACAAATTCGAGTTTTCATAATAATTAATTATTTTATGTACGTAGTACGGAGCTACCTATTATCACGGTTTTTTATATCCGTATTAACACGGATTTAGATCCGATGCAGTGCGAAACCGCTCTTTATGCAAATTGAGGCTCTTTAGATCTGTTCATAGAAAGCCTAGTTAGTCTTCATTGGTTTTTGTGGTTTTAACAAAAGCTAGTCTCATAGAACGTTCAATTTCCCGATTAATTTAAAAGTATTCTTACAGAAGTTGTTCATTTGTTTTATAATGGTTATTGCTGTATTATAAAGGCTGCCGCAGCATGGCTGCCGCAGCCTGGCTGCCGCAGCCAGACTGCCTAGTGCGCGGGGGGCCTTAAAGAATTTAGTAGCATTCCATGAAGCCCATTAAATTTACTGATCTACGAGCAGGCAGATCAACATTAATAACATCAAAAATGATTATTTTATGAGTCATGTAAATGAAAACATTTTTTTTTAATTATTATAAAATATCTGTACTACTCGAGTACGAACAGTTTCTAAACCCATAACAAAGATGACAAATAAAATTTTATTAAATAGTGCTCTAATTTTTTTTTTGTTTATGTTTTGTAACTTCAATAATACCTTATTACTACAAAAAAGTTTATGGGCATCTCTACACCTCTCATCGCAATGCCCTGCAAATAGCACGGCAGGCAATGCAACAGCCCGTTTAACCCGACACTATACCGAAGATATCCCGGACGTCAGCCTCTACGAGATATGGACGGCTCTCAAACAGCTTAAAAACAACAAGGCTCCCGGGGATGACGGAATAACGACAGAGCTTCTGAAAGCAGGTGGATCACCAGTACTTAAAGTCCTTCAGAGGCTATTCAACTCCGTCATTCTCGAGGAACAAGCGCCAGAGGCGTGGAACGGAAATGTGGTGGTACTGTTCCATAAGAAGGGTGACAAAGCCCTTCTAAAGAACTACAGGCCCATCTCACTGCTGAGCCACGTCTATAAGCTGTTTTCGAGAGTAATCACCAACCGTCTCGCTCGAAGGTTTGACGACTTCCAGCCGCCCGAACAAGCCGGGTTCCGAAAAGGCTTTAGTACCGTAGACCACATACATACGCTCCGGCAGATTATACAGAAAACAGAAGAGTATAACCGGCCGTTATGTCTAGCGTTTGTGGACTACGAGAAAGCCTTTGATTCAGTCGAAACCTGGGCAGTCCTGCAGTCTCTCCAACGGTGCCAAATCGACTACCGGTATATCCAAGTGTTGAAGTGTTTGTACAGCAAGGCGACTATGTCAATTCGTCTCCAGGACCAAAGCACAAATCCGATCCCACTGCAAAAAGGGGTGAGACAGGGAGACGTCATTTCGCCGAAACGGTTCACCTCTGCATTGGAGGATATTTTTAAGCTTGTGGACTGGGACGGATATGGCATCAATATCAACGGCGATTACATCACTCACCTTCGGTTTGCCGACGATATAGTCATTATGGCAGAATCACTGGAAGACCTTAGCAGGATGCTCAGAGACCTCAACACCGTTTCCCGCCAAGTGGGTCTTAAAATGAACATGGGTAAGACAAATATCATGTCTAATGCCCATGTCGCACCCTTACCGTTCTATATGGGGAACGATGTTATCGAAGTTGTTGATCATTATGTCTACCTAGGCTAAAAGGTCCAACTAGGTAAATCCAACTTCGATAAAGAGGTCAGCCGACGAATCCAACTCGGATGGGCAGCGTTCGGGAAACTTCGCAATATCTTCTCGTCTCAGATACCGCAGAGCCTCAAGACGAAAGTCTTTAACCAATGTGTGCTACCAGTGATGACTTACGGATCCGAGACGTGGTCGCTCACTATAGGCCTTGTGGCCATAGGCTCAAAGTCACCCAGCGAGCTATGGAGAGAGCTATGCTCGGAGTTTCTCTACGCGATTAGGGTCCGGAATACGGAAATTCGTAGAAGAACCAAAGTTACCGACATAGCTCTCAGAATCAGCAGGCTGAAATGGCTATGGGCAGGCCATATAGCTCATAGAACCGATAACCGCTGGGGAGTAAAGATTCTCGAGTGGCGAACGCGATGCAATGCGAAACGGAGTGTGGGAAGACCTCCCACTCGATGGAACGACGACATCGTAGCGGTCGCAGGGAGTCGTTGGATGGAGGCGGCTCGGGACCGCTATTCGTAGCGTCGTTTGGGGGAGGCCTATGTTCAGCAGTGGACGTGTACGGGCTGATGATGATGATTCGCATTTACCATGGATAGATTTAATATACTATATATTTTTAAAATTATGAATACACATGTACCTACTATATTATTACCTATTATGTTTCTCATTTCCATGATCACGGGCCATATAGTAACCCGGTCCTTTGGGAGGCATGCGTGGAGCCGAAGCCAACAACAAAGAAGGCCTTTATGAGAATTAATCTTAATGCGACAGCTACACATAGCGAGCATCATCCTTGGTTGCACAATATGATACACCCGAAGATGATATCCGCCAGGTGTAGAGACTATTGCAAAGGAAAATGAAAATAACAAAAAAAGCCATGTTATTGTGGTGAATGGACGGACTGTTACCTATTATTATTGTTTTGTAATCTACAGGAGGAGGACATCCCTGCAACGATACTGTGAGGACGAAAGCTAAGTCGAAATTATCTGATTAGCGTTATTGCACCATCATTCGCTACCTTACTTCTCATAATCATTATTATCAATCAGCTTATCACCAAAAAAAAAATAACCAGAAAATCTCGCCCGCTTGCCTCCCCGCCTATGAAAACAATTCTTTTTCATTTGTAAATATACTTTTTTTTACAATTTTGAGTTTTATTTTTAAAATAAAAAAGGAACCAATAATTTAAATGTTGAATATTATGTATACTTTGTTTAAGAGCAATAATCAATTACGTATAGAAAAGGTTTCTTACTTATAAACGAAATTAAGGAATTTAATTTTCAATAAAATAATTCAATAATGAATTATTTTAAATGATTCTTAAATAGAAATATCGTTTATAAGTAAGACTGTCTATTTTTAACTTGTAACTAGTCAAATATACTAAAGTTTTAGTGCTTTCTAAATAATTTATGGACATGTTAATCTTTAACTGTGTTTATTGAAGTTCCGTAAAGGTTTGAGTGTACCTACTCTGATATTAAAGAACAATATGCCTATATTATGTATGTAGATAGGTTATGCCTTCTCTAGGATTTTCACTCTAGGTAAGAACCTTAAAGGCCTATATTGAAGAACTTATGCCCTATAGGCAAATGGACCTAAGGTATTTCTGTAGGCCTCTATTTAGGAAAAACTTAGACAGTGTTAGATAAATATTACTATCGAAATTAGATAACATTTTTTGCTATTCTGGTCGTATTATTTGAATTTAAAAGTAACATATCATGCACAAAAATAGCTGACAGACGGCATATCATTAAAATTTATTTAAAATAATCCTAGCTTCAACACACTGATTGAAATATAGTGATATTTTGTGAGATGAAGCTTGTACAAGTCAAAGCACTGCCTTACATTCTAAGTAAAGTATTTTTTGTTAGGCGTTTTTAACATACAATGTACTACGTGTAGACGTCTGTTCTGATTGAATGTTGACGTGCGAATGAGGAAAACCTAAATGGCGTGTCATAACATCAACTAGGCAGCTAATTTAATCACATGTTGTAAATTTTATATTGTGAGCTTTTTATAATAAGCATTTACAAACAGTATTGTTATGTGATAAACGATAATCATGGACAAGATATTCCGAGTGGAGGTGTCTCCTAAATTTATTTAACATAGCATAAGATTCGAATGAAGCTTGTTGCTGTTCTAAGCAATTTTTTTTATATTTACACCTCAAACCTCGAAACATTTAATTCTTTCCAATATTCTCTAACTATTTAACGCTAAGGGCAATACATTATAATAAACTCTTGACACAATAGTTTTTAAAGAAATGGTAATAGTTATTTTTCCTATTATCCAACTTTTTACCTTATATGAGTTCTTTTATCGGATAGAGATGGCAAAGCTTTGTACGGATGTGGTAGAATATAATTGTTTAAACAGACGTAAAAGCTGCAATATTTCGTTAAAGATACTTTGTTTCTACTTGATTCCTTCCAGTTTTGAATTTTCAAATGTTTTAATTTTCACGAATATTGCAGCCGATTTTTGAATTGTTTAAAAGTGTGTAGATGGAATTATTGTACGAAATCACAATAATTATATTTAATATATTAGTTACTTGTTATTATAATGGTAATGTAACAGTGGATGGTATTGTTTCTCACGTTGTATTGACAAAAATTATGCTGAGATAAAAAAATATGTTCTTTGAAATATAATATCTTCATATACGGAACGATAGTGTTTGTTTGATTTACGTTTTACGTACATATGCAACGTACCCCCGTACCTATGTTACTCCAATTAATTAAAAAACACCAATATCTTAGTGTGAAGATAACAGAAAAATTAAAACACTCTGTTTTAATTTTGGCTCTACCTTGAAGTAAATTCAAGAATGAAATATACCTACAGTGATTGAATTAATTTAATTTGTTTGAATGAATCCCTTCATTCAAATTTACTTATGATAATTATTAAACATATTTATGTTTTTAACATTGAAAATGTTTGATTTCCTGATCGAGTATAGGTGCCCTGATTTATTTATATATTATATATTTATGAAATTGTGATATTTGCCTGTAGTTTCGCAGATATGAGAGGTACGCGGATAGGCTATATGTCAAAATGTGCGTCTGCTGGAGGGCTTCAAAGTGCAGTTTGAATTCCGAAAATAGATCGGTAACTGCTTGAGATTTTTCAAAATTTGACAAAATTTTCTAACTTTTCGCCAACTTCGATGGAGAATTTCCCAATAATTGTTTTTAAGCTCGCTATTCAAGAAACTGAATAATATAGGGTGTTTTAAAAAACGATAAACCGACTTCAAATTACCTTACTTTTACACTTATTTTCAGTTTTTCGGGATAATTCCCCCTCGAGATAATTTTCTATACAATAATGAAAAAATTCAAAATAGGTCCAAAATTGCTGGAGATTTCGCGTAATTTAAAAAACATACTGAAACATTGAGCAAATCCTGCTTTTGAAATCGGTTCAAAAATTTAATCTCGGTATTGAATTAAACTACATTTAGTTTGAGCCATCTTAAGAGGCAGGCGGACAATATATAACAGAGATATATGTATATTTAATATAATAAATAATAGTAACGATACATACTGGGAGTGTAGGCGGTAGCGGTTCCCTTACGCGCGAGGTCGTACTTTATCCTCAGTATGATAAAGAATGCCTATGCGGAATAGAAAGAAAGAAAATAGATTTATTTGACCATAAAAACACACACATAACACGACACATTACAGAGAAAGGAAACATATACACACATAAAGAAAACAGATAGGAACAGGGGCTATTGATAACAGCGCCATCGATATAATTCCACCACCAACTAAGTCGGCTTCACAGACCGATTTGGTACATAGGAAACCATGTAGATGACGTAATTATAAAAATTTTCGCTAAAGAGTTTTCTTTCACCAAATTTCTATTTACCACTAAGTTGCAAACCTCTATAATGGGAGTTTTATGGCATTTGATTTTTTAAGGTTCTTGACGTCTCAATTTTTCCCCTTCTAGTTTATTTGAACTTGACATTCTCCTCCGCTAGGAGTAAAATAAAAAATGGTGAAAACAAATTTGTAAAATTGTATCATATTAAATATTTATTTTATTTATTTAAAAATAACAGAGCTCCAATTAAGGCAGAAATTCAATGAGCGCCATCTATTTACTGTAATTCAGGCTATGACCTCAAGTTTTGTAAAAATTTAACTTCTGCTATTCACCGCTAGATGGCAGAACCAGTTGCGAAATCTACTAAAGATGTCAGAACATTTGTTTACATAAAAAATGATGTAAAATTTGATCTTATTATTAAATCTCCTAATTTAATTAGGTTTAGTATTAATTATATACATGTACCAACGTGAGAGCACCTACATAATTTATGAACGAGACAAAACGACAAATTATATTTTAATTTTTTTATGAAAAAAACGGCAAGCTATCTTTTGCATATTTGGTTCGGATTTCTGCCTTTTTTACTACAGAAAACACGGCAATTTTTTATCCCAAATTCCTTAAAAGTCGAACTACCTAGTATTTACCCTAATTGTGTAATGACAGGCTATGGTTGTCTTGCCGCGGGCGAGGATTCTTCGATGGATAATAATGAAAACACGATTTTGTTACCTGTTTGTTACCTACTACGGTACTTATATCGACTACTGAGATGATAAAATTTTAAATATTTTAGATACAAAACTTTTAAATACAAGCTTTTATATCATCTAGAACCAAAGTGCTTGGGAAGACAAACCCAACGAACCAAAAACTCGACGTGATTACGACATTTCGTTTACCTATGAGTTTCTATGGCCACCTTCGGCCAGCTTAATAGTACCATGACATTGCATTGTTACCGAACTTACGTACGCCAAATTTCAGCTCAATCGCTTGAATACCTATAATAATAAAGCCCTTTTATTTCCATAATAAATTAAAATTTCATCATCATCATCATCAGCCTATACACGTCCACTGCTGGAGATAGGCCTCCCCCGTACGACGCCAGAAATAGCGGTCTTGAGCCGCCTCCTTCCATCGACTCCCTGCGGCCGCTACGATGTCGTCGGTCCATCCGAGTGGATGGTCTCCCATGTAGGGGGGGATTTGCCATAATCACCACGCTTGGCAGGCGGATTGGTGATCGCAGTGTTGGTGTTTAAAAATACTCAGAAGGAAGCTGCTGCCTATATTCTGGTAAGTTCCCTTAGTCGGCTCTTACGACATCCACGGGTTGAGTTGGAGGGGTCGATATTCGTACGCCGCGGCCGCACAGCCCCACAGCAGCTTTAAATTTACAAACAATTAATTATGAATAGTGATGAGAATTAACTTAATTTATATAATAATGTGTTTAGGTATGTAATTTAATTGAAATTAATAATATGTATTATTAAGGACCTCTCATCGAGTGAAGGCCTCTAACTGAGTACCTATAACTGGTCAAATTGAGTTGCAATATTCCACCCGAATATGCAGGTTAAATAAAACCTTGTAAAAAAAATACATAAATACCGTGAGTCTAAAAAGTTTCAGTGGATTTACGAAGGTACCTACTGAGAATAATCCAAATTATGAACAATGCTCCAATTATTTCGCAAGGTGGTTTTTTTATGGTTTTATTATTATTATAGGAAATCTAATAATAATTACCTACTCAAATCTTTATTATTTTACAGGAAAGATATGATATTGAAGTAATAGTATCGATATATTTAATTTTTGTTTTCTATTTCCTGTGAGAGTTAGAACCCCAAGCTAAATTTTTGCATATTCTACAGTGATTCCTTATAAAAATACACAAAATATTGTTAAATCAAATATTTTATCGTATTGACCAGATATTGGTCATAGTTAGTGATTAGTTTCATTACTTATATGAGATTAGTTTAAGAGAAATCTTTAAAACGGTGAGAACAAAATCGGGCAATTTTTGACGGAGCCCCCGAAAAGAAACCTCTACTCTATCTTCAAAAAGCCTCCTTATTTCCATGTCATCCATCAATATCTCACAAACTAAGCCATACTTATCAACTTTTTAAGCAAACCCATCGTAATTTCCCATAAAATAAGCATTTACAACTATTCTCGCGTCGTAAACGCCAAAGCGTTGAATAAGAAACTCGTAAAAAGAAAAGTATAAAATTTAAACGGCCACAGACTAAGAAGTTGTTTGTAAGAAGAGTGATTTGAAAATCGAACGAATATTGTAAGTCGAGTATTGTTTTGTTCTTTGTTGTGGTTACTATTGTGTATTCTGTGTTGGTAGAAGAGTTGAAGTCATTGGTTTATTTAATCATAAAGAAAGCCGGTTTTTTTTGCTAAGTGTCTCTGGCTGGTTTCGCTATGGCCTTTCAGTTTTGAAACTCTGACATAAGGTGCCATAAAGTAAAAACTAGCTGCTGTCTCAGTATGGTACATTTTCTAACATTTGCTTATTTTTTTTACATTTTCTATCGTTTACAGTGCATTTTGACATTGGTCAATTTAATTGGCTTACATTTTTCAATTAGTAATATATTTTAAGTGCTCAGAATAACTCTGACAAAAGTTGTTCCAGTTGTTCTGTACACTGGAACTACAGCACAAGGAAACTAGGAATAAGCGAATGCTCGCATAAGGTTCATTTATATAAAATCTACGGGCGCTTTGGCAGTTTGAAGAACTCTACCAACTACTCTACTTTATGGAATGTGTTGGGTTCAGAGAAAAGTATGAACTCGATAGTAGCGAGACGTTCCATTTTTGTATGTAACTAGCAACCCGTCCCGGCTTCGCACGGGTAGTAGAGAATAAGAATGGGTATAGTCAGCTATCCTTAAAAGATCGATATTATGCCATCCCAGACTTTGTTGTAAATCTATAAAAGAGGAATATCCCATCTTGAATTGTTTTGTTATATCTCAACGGGGTTATGCAGTGTTTTCGTTGAAAGCTGTTGCCTGCTTGACTTTTTCCGACACTTTCAACAATTATCGCTGTTTTCAACCAATTTACACAAAACTTTGACAAATTATTATAGATACCGAAACATTCCTCATGAATCATTCTATCGATTGGGGAGTCTCAAAATCCGTATCATTGCTCGTTGCGAGGGCCTTCTTTCCCCGTACTGACAGTAGCACCGTTCGCTGTGTAACGTGTTACATTACATTGTGACTTGCGACACAGTATCTTACTTCTGCAGGTCGCATCGCTTCCTATTTTTGTTATTATTCCTAGTTTAGGGTCCTAAATAAAGACTTTTTAACTTTTTTGTAACACCCCTGTGTTACAGTACCCGGCTTTACAAGCTCCTGCTTGTACAAAAACCCATACACAAATGAAACGGCTTGATGACGACTATTACTATCCAGTAACCAAACTCAGGACTCTGAATCTCCCCTGTCCATTGCAGTAATTTATTGTATAAGTCTAAGTCGGCCATAGGTGGGAAATAAAGCCGGACAAAAAAAAAACCAGGCATCGATACCCTACCCTATAAACAGTGGATTAAGTGGCCATTAAAGTATTTTTTATTGAGTGATTTGAACGATTGTCGTTTTGAAGGTATAATAATTGTATAATGAATGGTTTGGTTGGAAGTTGCATAAAATGATAATAAAACGGCTGTTATAGAATCGTTCGCGAATATGTTATTATGAATTAGTGTGTGTGTAATTTTGTTTTTTTGTTTGATGGAATAATTTTGGGGTTTGAATCGATGACCTATGAACGTGAACCATCGCAGATGCATTTAACTAACATTAAATATAACTGAATACGCAGTCGTAACATTTTATTTTTCGACTTAAGAACGGAACGGATAGCCTTATTCCCCATACAAACGTACTTTTCGCTTCATTTGGAAACTATTTCCCCGATCTTATTGAAATTTTCCATACGTAATCGAATGAAAAATAGCTATGTTTGCAACGGTTTAGTTTTTGAAAAAACATAATGATATTTAAATGAGAGTGAAACTAATGTTGACCACTAAATCGAGTCTTCTTCAAGCGATTTTTTATGCATGATAGACACGTTTATTCGAAAATCTGTCACGCTGCAAACATTCTAAATATATTCATCATTATAAATAATCAAAAATATTTTTGAAATCAGTTTACTCAAAATTAATCGGAAAGTACGAAAAAATATAAAAAAATGGTGCCAACACCAAGCACATGCACACAGCCACATGACAGCTTCGTATTAGATGGTTAGATGCGCTTTCTCACTCATAGCGAGCCTCATTTCATTCTACGTGAAACAACAACAAATCCGCATGGGTAAATACGTTTTTGTCTGGGAGAGGTTCGTAGCCTTCTTAATCTGGTAACACTCAACGAGTTATCTATCTACCTAGGACCTTATCCAATTATTTTATTAGCACATTTCAGATCTATTTATTGCATTTGCATACATTATAGTTTTAGCTTAGGAGGTAATTATGATGGTGATAGCGGAAGAAATTAATACCGACTTCTGAGCGATAAGGCCGCCCATTGTACTTGTTTATGGTAATATCTATCTATCTATCTAATATCTATCTTTTTATTTTTTTATTTAATGCTGGACAATTCACACAGAATTATCTAGCCCCAAACTAAGCAGAGCTTGTGTTATGGGTACTAGATAACTGATATACATAATACAATATATTACATAGATAGATATTTTTTATTATACATAGAAAAACGACCAGAACACCCTGAACTTTTTGCAGATCGTACAAATATTTGTCCCGAGGCGTGAATCGAACCCGCAACCTCCTGCGTCGCCGGCGGACCTTCGCCCACCGCGCCACATCGGTCGTCAAGTACGAGTACGTACATGGTACCATCGTACGGACGACATCGTAGCGGTCGCAGGGAGTCGATAGATGGCGGCTCAGGACCGCTATTTGTGGCGTCCGTCGTATGTGGAGGCCTATATCCAGCAGTGGACGTGTATGGGCTGATATGATGTAGGTACCCTGTAAGGGCGCAGCAATTTATTTATAAATTATAATAATACTTAGGTACTAAGTCTATTTATAGCTTGAAACAGTATAAGAAAATATAGGAAATGTCAAGCACAAGATTATTAAAAACTAGCTGCTGCCCGCGCTTTCGTTTGCTTTTTACCGGGATAAAAAATAGCCTATAAGTTATTGCAGGTCCCAAACTATACCCATACCAAATTTCAGCCAAATCAGTTCAGTAGTTTTTGCGTGAAAGAGGAACAAACATCTATACTAGTAGGATATTTTTAGTTGTATTGATGTAGGGTGACGACATCGTCAAAGTCGCAGGGACAATTAAATACTTGGATGACTCCTATGATTCTCTATCAAAAAATTGAAGTGAAGAGAATATCAATAACACCTTATTTCTTATTTGATAATAATAACTATGTTTACAGTATAAAATTTAACTTGTCTAAGTGCTTATTTTGTAAGCCTAAAGAAATAAAGTTATTGATTCTGATTCTGATTCTATCACAGGCCTTGGAAATAAATAAATAAATTGGGTTGGTATAGAAGCGAAAGGAGGCCTACAACAATGTGTGATCACGGCCTAGAATGATAATGATGATCTTCGCATCTAGGTCCCTAGGAAAATTCATTACCATCCTTTCACAGACATGATACTAGCTGTGCCTAAAGCATCCTGGTTTTCGATTTACAATAAAAAAATAAAAATTAGTTCTAAATATCTCGATAGATGACAGGGCGTCAACTGGAAATTAGGGTAATGCCAATGCCAAGTGAAAGGAAAACAAACTTTTTCAAGTTTTTATTTGACATTGACATACCCTAATTTCCAGTTGACGCCCCCTGCCACCTATTGAGAGATTTTGAACTAATTTTTTTCTTTATAAAAATGCAAATCGAAAACCGCTCATTAAGAACACCAACTCCAGTTTACGAACAAGGAGGCCAAAACAACTTCAACTTCTTTTTTAAATGGCGCCCTTGCTTTTGGCTACAACGGAGGCAAAAGCAAAAAAAAAATTGCAGAAACATAACATGCTTACAAAAAATTTAAAATAACTTCAATGCACTTTTTGATAGTAAAGGGCGTAATAAAGTTTCCCTTTCACTTGTTTTATCGGCGCTTGTACACCTGCTTCCGGCGACGGACTTCCGGCGAGGATGTGACAGACAGCTGTGCTCACTGGTTTGTGGAAAATACTTGTTTTATTAATAAACAGCTAACTATTTATATTTTAACTTCGTAATGCGAGGATTAGGGCCGCCATACACGGACTACTCGAGCAGTTAGCCATTGGTCGACATACACGGACCGCTCTTGAGATAATCAACAGCTTGATACTGCCATTGATAACTACTGAAACAGTTGATCACAACTGCTCGTCATACGCGACGTGGAATGAAGAGCGCGGACGGAGGTAACTGCGCGAGAGCAGTCAGTGTATGCTTGGCGTGGCGACTGCTTGACCACACGACCGCCCGAAGCAGTTGCAACTGCTCGAGCGGTACCGTGTATGTGTGACGCACAAGACAGTAGTTTGCTATGCAATCGCAGCTTGAAGTAGTCAATAATGGCTGCTCCAAGCAGTCCGTGTATGGCGGCCCTTAGACGAGCAATGAATTTGCTGAAATGAATGCTGACTTAGTGGCGCATGGCGGTTTCTGATCGAAGCTGACTAGACTTTTTATGCGGCACAAAGCGATGGATAGAATAAAAAATAGGATGGTATTATTTCGTAAGTTTTCTCTATTTGAATGCATTTTTAGCAAACTTAGGTACTTTTACGAAACGTAGGTAACCTACATAAGTGTGCCCATAATAGCGTATAGTACATATAAATCAATGGCCTATAAAATTCTTTTATATTCGAAATATTCATTTACATAATATATGCTCCTTTCACCTTGGTCGCCTGGACGAAAGCGCTTTCAGCGATTAGGCCGCCAATTCAATTGCCTTTCTATAGGATAAGTTGAATTATGTTCTATTGAATGTTTTATACGGCTGTGAAAAACGTATTATCTATCGATGCATATTGCATATATATATAAAAAAAAATTGTAAATCCAACTATTTTGAATCTCTTTGTTATTCACGTAGCAAATTGCCATCGCAAAAAAAGAATCTAAACACAAAACTCAGCCTCTGATGATTAAAAGAAAGACCAAAAACCGACATTCTCCACGCTCTACATTGTTATAGGTTTTATAAGGAATGTTTATCTATTGTGAAAAGTATCTATACATACATAAATACTACATATATGTAGTTATGTATGTAGCCAGCCGGACCGTGGAGAGTGGACACGACAAACGTATGAGATGGAAATGAGGTTTTGATACTTGGAATAAACAGATAGAAGAGCAAATAAAGTAGAATAGATTCTAAGGCTTATTCATATTTTTTCTGAGCGGTTGTTAGAGCTGAATATTAAATTGGAATAGTTTGCCAAATTAGAATAAATGGAATAATTTGTAATTTTTATTTATACAAATATGTAGGTTAGGTACTTCATCATCATCAGCCCATACACGTCCACTGCTGGACGTGTATGGGCTGCATAGGCCTACCCCGTACGACGTCACAAATAGCGGTCCTGAGCCGCCTCCATCCTCCCTGCGACCGCTACGATGTCGTCGGTCCATCGAGTGGATGGTCTACCATGTAGGTACTTACACAATTTAAACTAAATCTAGTAACTTAACTCATAACTAACACTATAAAAACTATAGGCAAATAAAAAAAAAACTTGAATGGTGTCTGACTCAGCATATGACTTTTTAGCCGTAAGTATTTTGATTATACAAATTTAAATTACCACATCCTTTTTAGGATTGGGTCTGATACGATCTGAGAAAAGTATTGAGAGAATTTATTATTATTTTTATGACACATGTATTATTGGTGCAATCGGCACTACATCTGACAGCTTAAAATCTCCCATCAAGGCACACAAATGTATTTCAGCCTTGTATTTGCTTACTTTAGTTCCAATATTCAGTAACATCTTCACAACTGTCTGACATATCCATAACATTCAGTGAGGTAGTACTAGCTTGTAAGTAATATTATTTACAAGCTGGTCCCTAGAATTTACACCATAATTTAAATAAAGGCTGCCAAAAATTCGTCACCTATTCTTAAAATTTTCTGTCATTATTATGAAATAGCAAAGAACTTAGGTAGGTACCGCCTACGGTTCTACGTAGCGTAGGTAAGTACCATGTCTATTGGTTGTTTTCTTAACAGCCAATGAGCGATGAAAAAATAATGATGATGATGATGATGACCGAGTCACTCACTGAATGCTAGAGAGAGATAGCAGGTTATTTAGACATTTTTTTAAATTTTTTATTTGTCATGTTCATGCTGCACTACGGCAGCTTGAACCGGCCAGGATCGTTTGCTTCAAGCTACGACTGCAAAATAAACTATGCAACTGCTCGAGCGATTCCGAGTAAGCAGAAGACTATGCACTCGCCAGCTTGAAGCAGTTGATACTGCTTTAAGCTATCTAGACAAAAGTCATCTTTTGTGGTCAAATAATCCTAAAGTATCAAAACCACTAGACCACCATAACGGTCCATCGCGACACGCACGCGTGCACCGTATACATAAATACTTGTATATAAAGTAGGTATACATAGATATATTGTATACATTAACGTTTACCGATAGATATGCAAAGTGCATAGATACGCGGCGCGCATTCTGATGGGGGAGAGATTAATAAGTAGTTAGTATGGGACATAATAAGCGGCGGCGTCTGAATATCGACCCCTCCAACTCAACCCGTGGATGTCGTAAGAGCCGACTTACCAGAGGAAGGGCAGCAGCTTCCTTCTGAGTATTTTTCTACAGCGCCTCTATCGTGCGGATAGGGAACTAGGTTAATCTCATACAAAAATGTGACGTCACGATCTCATCTTGATACTATGTCATCCTCGTCCTATGTCAACTGAACTTGGGGCGTTAATCACCCAAATATAGCATTCCAGAAGGATCCACATGTTTATATGTATACGACGCGACGCCGGAAAAAAAACACCTGATGCACTTGATTTTCATAAAGCAGTTCTAGACAGAACTGTTCTCCATTTTCCTCCTCAAGCTAGCAGTATTTTAGCTTTTATATGCGAGGCCCGTTTCGTGGGGCCGCGACGGTTTCGTGGGGCCGCGGCGTACGAATATCGACCCCCCGAACTCAACCCGTGGATGTCGTAAGAGCCGACTAAGGGAACTTACCAGAGGATGGGCAGCAGCTTCCTTCTGAGTATTTTTAAACACCACACTGTGATCACCAATCCGCCTGCCAAGCGTGGTGATTATGGCAAAACCTCCCCTACATGGGAGACCATCCACTTGATGGACCGACGACATCGTAGCGGTCGCAGGGAGTCGATCGATGGAGGCGGCTCAGGACCGCTATTTGTAGCGTCGTATGGGGGAGGCCTGTGTCCAGCAGTGGACGTGTATGGGCTGATATGATAATGATGATGGGACATAATACTCTTTCTATGGTATGGGGTGGAAGAATGGGATTTTGTGGAAGCTCTTTGATACCTTCACAATAATTCAGTAGTGACATAGACAAATAGAGGTGATTAGTCTATGGTAGTGAGGACTATTCCTCAATGTTCCTTTTTCAACATTATGTACAATGTACATACATGTGTTGCACAATTGACGACCTCTGTGGCGCGGTGGGCGAAGGTCTGCCTGCGACGCAGGAGGTTGCGATTTCGATTCCAACCTCGGGACAAATATTTATACGATCTCCATATATTTGTTCAGGGTGTTCTGGTCGTTTTATATGTATAATAAAAAATATCTATCTATGTAATATATTCTATTATGTACATATATCAGTTATATAGTACCCATAACACAAGCTCTGCTTAGCTTGGGGCTAGACGATGCTGTGTGAATTGTCCAGTATTATTTATTTATTATTTAATTTATCGAAATTGGGTCTGTATAATATTTCGCGCGTCTCATAAAAAAACACCACAATTATATTTTTTTGAATTCCGACACAAAAAACTATAACATAATAATTAATATCGGGGTTTAAATTAGAAATGATTAAATTTTTATTTATCTTTGTCAAATTAGAGCTTAGTTTTCGTTTTGTTTAATTTTATTCTATCAAACAAAACACTGCAAGAAAAATATCGACAAACTAAAAAAAAAACATTTCTTGTTATGTAGGCACCTATACCATTACAATAACTAAATTGTTGTAAAGCAAATACGCAGGTTATAATTTGGTATAAAACGCACAGGTTGTTAAATGCAAAATTTCCGCATTCTTCTTTTTATAGCGGCTAGACAGACGCAGTTTATTCAAAGCGCACGATAAAACCCATAGAATATGGTATCATCATATCAGCCCATACACGTCCACTGCTGAACATAGGCCTCCCCGATACGACGCCACAAATAGCGGTCCTGAGCCACCTATAGAATATTGTATGCTCCAATGAATTCCTCATAAAGCCAACCAAATTACTTTTAGATTTAGGACCACAACGCCTTTTCTAATTTCAAACGCTGTTATTACTTTTTAATTTTAGAATTAGGACCAAGACGGACGTCTGAAAAAAAACATACCTACTGTATAACGCATAGGGCCGCACGAAAGTTACTGTTATCTTGGCATATCCTCTCTAGGCGAAATGCACATAAAGTACCCGGTTTATTATCTCAACGCTCTCGAACAACGGTATTCGGTACTTGATGCGCGCGCCGCTCCCCCCTCGCTGCTATTGTTACGAACCTCCCATAAAGTAACGCATTTGAGGTAGAGAATATTTCCACCTCTGGTCTAGATTTCTTTCGCTTATTACTCCCAAACGAGTGAACGAATCTAAGATTTTCTAATACGTATTAAAGAGCAAAAAATTTGCAATTTTTCATTATAAAATTTACTGTAAATCAATAGGACTTTATTAAGAAAATAGCACTTCTAAAATAAATTCCTTATCTCTCTGGCATGGAATTTCAATGCGGTACTTTATGGACGCGCGCGTTCATGTTGGACTGTATTTCTACGGCGACAGAGCCGACGCGGGGAATTCGGTACTTGCTCGGTCTCGGAGCAACCCTTCGTCTTATTCTCCATCCTTGTCTTGCGACGGTCGACTGCGCTGCTCTACTTCTAAGTTTTGTGTTCCACCACAAGATAGTTTTTGATTATTTTAAGCTTTAAAATAATACTAACTGTATGTCAAAAGTACAAAGAAATCTCCAAGCAATGATTTGGTACCTACGAGTAGTTTTAAATTTGACCGTTGCCTCTCGGTTTTTGTTGAATTTTTTTATACTGTTAGTAAAGGCTTCCAAAATTCAGGAGAGAAACTTCTGATTGAGATTATTCAAATATGGACGATTGCTAAAAGAAAATTTAGTATGTACATAATTATAATTAAGATAACTCTTATACTCCAGATATGTTTAATGTGCAATGTTTGTAAGCAAACCGCCCATACCTAACCTAAAGTAAACTTTGTTTTCGTTTATTTTATTTTAATAGGCAATTTAAATTTCTATCGATTTGAGATATTCTTTTCAATAAATATAACAATTGTATCTGACACTCGACATCAAGCTCGTGAATATTAGTGTCCATGTGGTGTGATGTATTTTGTTTACAACCATTTCACATCGAATTTGGCTTTTGTATAGTACCTACCTCATGGTGCATTTGATACTTTTGTAGAATACAAAACGGAAGCTTTATTTATCTTACGTATTGGTACTTAAACTCTGAGCTTATTTTTTTTTATTCGGAGTACAAACACACTTTATAATAAACTTAAATAATATATTATAACCATTTATGTGTCCTCGCATCATCATCATCATCATCATCAGCCTATACACGTCCACTGCTGGACATAGGCCTCCCCCGTACGACGCCACAAACAGCGGTCCTGAGCCGCCTCCATCCATCGACCCCCTGCGACCGCTACGATGTCGTCGGTCCATCCGAGTGGATGGTCTCCCATGTAGGGGGGGATTTGCCTTAATCACCACGCTTGGCAGGCGGATTGGTGATCGCAGTGTTGGTGTTTAAAAATACTCAGAAGGAAGCTGCTGCCCATCCTCTGGTAAGTTCCCTTAGTCGGCTCTTACGACATCCACGGGTTGAGTTGGAGGGGTCGATATTCGTACGCCGCGGCCCCACGAAACGGGCCTCGCATATAAAAGCTAAAATACTGCTAGCTTGAGGAGGAAAATGGAGAACAGTTCTGTCTAGAACTGCTTTATGAAAATCAAGTGCATCAGGTGTTTTTTTTTCCGGCGTCGCGTCGTATACATATAAACATGTGGATCCTTCTGGAATGCTATATTTGGGTGATTAACGCCCCAAGTTCAGTTGACATAGGACGAGGATGACATAGTATCAAGACGAGATCGTGACGTCACATTTTTGTATGAGATTAACCTAGTTCCCTATCCGCACGATAGAGGCGCTGTAGAAAATCCGTCACGATAAATCGTCGACAAATGTATTAATTAATGTAATAAATCAAAGTCTATCCAAACGCAATGTCATATAAAAAGTATAAAACGAGTTTGAGCATCAATACAAACCAACGCTGATTTAATGTTGCAATTTTTTAAACTTATATATATATTATATTCTATTCTAACTCGACTCTGGACTCTGATGATAATATATAATGATCTCACAAGAGGATAGGATAGGAAATATTTTTATTTTCGAATAAATAAATAGAGCTACACTACAATCCACAAAGCATCATCTAGCCCCAAGCTAAGCAGAGCTTGTGTTATGGGTACTAGATGACTCTCCTCTGCAGACCGAGACACGATCTCGGTGACCCCGTTGACCCAATCACCGCCGCCGCCGCTAAACCGGAGGTGACGGCAACCAATTCGCTTCCGCACACTACACAACAGAC
Source organism: Eupithecia insigniata (assembly GCA_947859395.1). Lineage (NCBI taxonomy): Eukaryota > Metazoa > Arthropoda > Insecta > Lepidoptera > Geometridae > Eupithecia > Eupithecia insigniata. The sequence goes on along the minus strand of OX402017.1, from coordinate 3,136,410 downwards.
CAAAAACCGACCCCGCCGGATGCGGGGTCGAAGAATTCCCCGCTTCCGCCCTTAGGTGCATTCGTGCACCTAGGCGAAACCTCCATTACCCTCTTGTAGCATCTGGCGACAGCCCAAGCCGAGGCTCGCACCTAAGTGGTGGCCCTTGTGCGTGTCGCCCCAACCTAACTTTACCGGCGAGGCGCCCTCTGCGCCCGCCTAAAGCCCGGTAACGCTGTCATGACCATCTGCGGTCAACAGCATTATAATCCTTTCGAAAAAAAAAAGGTACTAGATGACTGATATACATAATACAATATCTTAAATAGATAGATATTTTTTATTATACATATTATCACCCAGAGCACCCGAGAAAAATATTAGCAGATCGTAAAAACATTTGTCCCAAAGCGGGAATCGAACCCACAACCTCCTGCGTCGCAAGCCGGACCTTCGCCCGCCGCGCCACATCGGTCGTCAAGAGGATTGTCCTATTTGAAAAGTTTTTGTGAATATTATAAGATCACACATTTTCACTTTTTCACTTTCTCAAGTGTTTCTCAAACGTTATTATTCATAAAAAAACTCGATCTTATTTTCCATTATCAATAAAAAACTCGATCTTATTAATATTATTACGCATTATATTGGAAGCTATAAATATAATATCATACATTAGTAATCTTGAAGTGGAGTCGCGGCATTAAACCCGCGTCGTCCCGTTCGGTGCGCGCCTACGTAGTTATGGTGCGAATGTACTTTTGCCCACTTTGAAATATAGCGCCTGCCGTACACAAGGATGTAACTTGCGTAACGCGATGAAAAATATTATTGCGTGCGATTACCGTAGTGTTTTTTACCTGATCTCGTCGAGGTGAAATGAATCTATGGCTGGTTTTCGGAGTGATTTATTTCTTAATTTTTTATCAATACCTTGGCTGGAAAAAAAACTAGTAGGCCCAATTATTTACCTACCCAGTTCTCGAATCCCGATAATATTAAGAATTCTAAACCAATTACGACATCCTACTAATATTTTAAATATGTTTGTGAGTATAGATGTTTGTTCCTCTTTCACGCAAAAACTACTGAACTGATTGATCTGAAATGGGTATAGTTTGGGATCTGGAATAATATAATTTATAGCTACTGCCCGCGCCCTCGCTCGCGTTTTATCGGTATAAAAAATAGCCTATACGTTATTCCAGAGCCTAAACTATACCCATACCAAATTTCAGCCTAATCATTTCAGTAGTTTTTGCGTGAAAGAGGATCATATATCCTTACGTCCATTCTTAGTAAGGATGGGAGTTATTGGATATTTTGGCTACCGGTTATTAGTTGGGTATTTTGTTTCAATACCGCTAGTATCTATAAAATATTTTTCTCCCAGAAAATAACCAAAAGTGCAGCTACGGCTCTCGACAGCTGACATCTGACCGCTGTCTAGCGGGCGCTTTTTCCGCGAGCCAGGCCGAAGAACGGAAAACAAAAGGCTGGATTTATATTTATATTTTTATTATTTTATTTGTGCCCTCTTATTTCATGTTTTATTTTCGTTAAATTTTCGCTTTTTGCATATCGTTGAACGTTATTGTTTAGTGAAGTGATGGGATGTGAACTTTTCGAAAATGGAAATCATTTTGACATGGAAAAATGTTTTTCATGTTGGACTGAAAAATACTAATGAAGATAATGAAAAATACTTTACACGCACGTATTGATGTTGGTATGTATATCATACATACAGTATTAAAATTGCCTATCTATTAGCCGCTTGACCGATTTTGTGGGCTACACAGGTTTTACATCGTTGGTTTCACAGCTTATTTTTTGCAAATCAATACCCCATCTAAAGGATGGTAAGATTTTTACTAAACTAAACTCTACTTTATATGGGTATTCCAGCTTACTATAATAAATAACTCTATTATTGCACTGATATTTTTTGGCCAGGTGCGGTCAACAGCATTGTAGACTTTAAAAAAAAAAATTCATACCCCACCCATACCATACCCAGGGCCCAGGTACCCCTTGAAACCTATGGAGTAAAGATGCGCGACTGTGAATGATTTCATTCGAATTATTCGACTTGACAAGTCATTCGAACGATTCGAATGACTAGAGCAAATTAGTAAATAATTTGGTTAGTAATCGCGAGTCATTCGTTCGACTGCCTGAGTCAGTTTCGATTCAATCCCCGCAGGAGCGACGAATAATTCATTCATCACTCAAAACCATCGGTCGACTAACAAAGTCGAATCGGAGCCATGAATGATCCATTCGTAGAGACATTAGTAAATAAATAAATAATGTTGGACAATTCACACAGCATTATCTAGCCCCAAGCTATTAATAATTACTAATTAGTGTTTTATTCGACTTGAAGATTAGTATATAAGTATATAGTAATACTAATATTCAAGTCGAATAAGGAAATTAGTAGTTATTCATCATTCGACTAGACAGATAATTCGCAGTCGCGCATCTTTACTATGGGGATTCCAAGGCTTTACAGACCAAGTACCTACACCCATGAAAAAGTATTAGTGCCTACTAAGTATACTTACCACATATTATACTAATAAGTTTCTCTACCTAAGTCATAATAAGGTAGGTACCTAAACCTATCTAAATGAGTTCCTTGCTTACCTATTGGAAGCTCTCTATATTCTTTGAGAGAATTAGTCCCAAAAAACAAAGGTCAGAACTCTTATTTCCCTACACTATTCCTACCTCATTCGATCAAGTTTTGCATCCGCCATTTTGTTTTTGTAATGTCACTGTCACGTCGTTGATTGGTGACTTGGCAGAATGGCGGGAATATGTTCGGCGGCCTTTGAATTGGTGTGGTCTTCGAAATGTCTGCGATCCACGAAATATTGCAGATTTTATACAAAGAAATTGGGTTTCGTTTGTAAGAAATAATTTGTGACAAAATCATTTGTATTTGAGTTGGTTTGGTAGGTAGCTATTATAAAATTATAAATTCTCGCAAAAACGGGATTTGGTGGGTAAGTTCATCCTCAATAGTGAATATCTCACTTCCTAGAAAGCACGAAAGGAATCACTGTCTCAGTTTTGATAAATGGTATTTTTCAGGTTACACAGATCCCCAATTTAAAAATACTTACAAAGAGCGAGTGAGTAGGGAAGATTATGAATGTATAAGCGGGTTAACTACGAACCAAGTTTGTGTTGGAAGAACACCAGTGTTCTTCCAATTTTTTGTATGAAATCTGCGATATTTCATTGATTGTAGATATTTAGTAGATAGTATTGTGTTGCGCAAAAAAAATCGTCAATCAGATTCAGAGCTCTGATTATTCATCATCATCATCATCATCAGCCCACACACGTCCACCGCTACGATGTCGTCGGTCCATCGAGTGGATGGTCTCCCATGTAGGGGGGGTATTGCCATAATCACCACGTTTGGCAGGCGGATTGGTGATCGCCGGCTCTGATTATTATATTAAAGTTATAATGCTAAGTTGCATGTTGTAGAACAGTCTTGCCTTGAGTTAGTTTATACTTTGTAGTCCATGAACTAATTTATGGTTTTAGGTCATGAGGCCTACAATGAGTTACAAGTTTTGAAAATGGCTTCAGTATTTTAATAGGTCTTTCCTATGTTACCTAGTTTTAATTATTTAAAGCATGCTACATAAAATAAGGGCCGTCAAGTGCAAGTGTAGGTAAGGGACGTTGATGGGTTCCAGACGATATTAAGACGATATAGTATTATAATATGATATATTCATAATTTCTTTTTGGTACCATACCGTACTAAGTTTAATTATTCATTTATTCTCAAAAAGACAAATTATATAATGTCACTTACATGAGAATGGGACTCCACTGATGAGAAAAATGACGGTCCGATTTATTACCCGGACAATTCCGGAGATTTGATTATGGTTCTAATTGACTAATTTAGAACCTACCAGAGAAAGGGCAGCAGCTTCCTTGTGAGTATTTTTCAACACCAACACTGCAATCCGCCTGCCAAGCGTGGTTATTATGGCAAAACCCCCCCCTACATGGGAGACCATCCACTCGATGGACCGGCGACATCGTAGCGGTCGTAGGGTGTCGATGGATGGAGGCGACTCAGGACCGCTATTTGTGGCGTCGTATGGGGGAGGCCTACGTCCAGCAGTGGACGTGTATGGGCTGATATGATGACTAATTTCGAACCAACATTTGAGTTGTACCGTTAGTGATTTGGAAAAAATATCCAATTCTCTACCATTCTGCATACCTACTTATCTTAATTGATAGATCGTATGTTACCTGAAATAAAATATTTTGTTTTTTTTATCTCAAAACTTGTGATCTCAGAAATATTCTGGTTATGAATCCGACCGACAAAATATAACTAAAATCGACATTTATTTTGTAGGTCTATGTCTAAAATATCTATGTAGGTACTGACTATGATACTTACCTCATTTGTTAAAAATTTGCATTGTTTCTTCTCTATACGAAAACAAATTTCATCATTATTTGCATAAAGCACACAAACAGAATTTAATCAGCCATTCCCTGTTCTCATTTGTGCACATTACTATAGCTGGTGGTACCCTACGGCGTATTCTGTGGCCGTGCATACTTGATGTGTTTGTTTCATGCAAACAACCCAGCCCCCGGGCAATGCGTAGGAACAAAAGAATAATGCATGTAAGGTAGAGCAGGGCGACGCACCTATGTGTGTAGGTATGCCTATGTAGGTATAGGCTTCTCAAACACGAGTAAAATAAAGTAATATTGGCAACCGATATGGCACGGTGGGCGAAGATCCGCCAGCGGAGGTTGCGGGTTCGATTCCCGCCTTAAGACAAATGTTTGTACGATATGCAAATATTTGTTCAAAGTGTTCTGGGTATTTTCGATGTATAATAAGAATTATATCGACATTAAAGACATTTATAACGGGATTTACCATGATGGAAGAAATATCTATGTAGGTACTTACTTATGTAATGCTCATGAATGACGTATCATGTATACCTAAGTCATTAGTACCCATAACACAAGCTCTGGTTAGCTTGAGGCTAGATGATGTTATGTGGATTGTCCGGCATTATAAGAATGGTTTCCCCTGCGTCGACCTGGCTCTGCGTCGATACTCGACTCGCTCGTCTCAGCGATTTATTTATTTACAATTGAGCTAACTGCAGACTGTTTCAAACAAACAACAATATTAGAAACTATATTTCAGGAAGGTTAATTTTAAAATACGTTTCAGCGATCTTCATCCACTGCAATATGCCTCCTCCAAACGTTTCGGGTTTTGCAATAATCATCACGCTTGGCAAGCGGTTTGATATGATAAGAATTTTATTTTTATTGATTCACAAGACTGCTGATAGCAGTAGAGGTGTTAAAAATATACAGAAGAAATCAGCTCCCCTTCCTCTGGATAATCAGTTTAAATCATATTTTGATTTGTTAAACAAACCAAAAACCGTCTTCGCATCCTATAATTATAAACTGTTTTACAAGTTTTGCGGGATACATTTTAATTCTTTGTGAATAGTTTTTTTGATCCCACAAAAAATATTCCCAAAGAATTAAAATATATCTCGCAAACGGGATCACCTCTATACAATCGCAAAAACACCGTCGAAAGCGGTCCATAAATGACGGAGAAATCGACAACCATACATAAAAACATACATACCTACATAAAAACTAACATGTCGAAGAGACGAACTCTTTGTTTCAAAGTCGGTCAAAATAATATTATAACTACTAAACAAAGTCGCTTATTCCCTGATGTCTTGTGCAGTTGTTCTATACAGAATAACTGGGACAACTTTTGTCCCAGTTGTCCTATCCACATACAAGTACTGACATCATCTTTTCGAATAATTAAAGTTAAAGATTCGTTAAAAACTGATTAAGGAACCCTATAAAAAACAAGCTACATACTATCGCCCCGTTTCGGTTTAGTTCTACAAGGTGCCACATAACATGAGTATAAAATACAAAAGTCGATATGGGGTAATTCCGAACCCCACAAAGGTCAATTCACACAGCATCATCTAGTAGTTGTTGTAAGAAAATATTTATAGGTCGGTACTTAACCTATTTAAAAAAATCTACTTCTGCTTTCATTAATAAAAATGCTTCGTTTTACTGTCCTGTCGTCTTCGAAATATGTATAAATAAACCTTCACAGTAAATTGGAGTTTGGCCTTCTTTTAGTCAGATTCTTGATTGCATTAACTACATAGATACCTATTACCTACAGGTAGTTTCCATATTTCCCACCTTCACTGAATACAATTAAAGTTAAAACCGTTGACGTGTCTTTCTTTGTTATGGCTGACTGGGTCCAGGAGTGTTATATACGAGTGGATGTGGTATTGTTCGATTTCATCAATGAAATCTACTACTTAATATGCTTGAGGCGTAATTATCGTCACTGATAAAAGTCACAGATATAGAAAATTAGCGGTATGTCAGTCACAGAAACTAAATATATTTATATAAATATATATATATATAATATCTGTGACTGTCACACAAGCAGTGCCAGTGTCACGAGTGCACGTTATTATATCGTTGTTATTTTATTAGGTACCTACGCAATAAATCGCTTCATCTAGATAATATCGCTTCTATATTCTCACTTTGATAATATCACTAGGTGAGAATGAGACACACCCAGTATTTTATACTTGGAAATTTGAAATGTATACCGCAATGTAACAAAGTTGTTGAAGAAAATACCGTTTATATTTATTCGGTTAATCAACATTCTACTGCTACTTACTCAGTCATCGCTACAATAAATATATTATTCAATCAGTAAAACTATGAATTTGTACGTGTTTGGTAGAAATACTAGCTAGTATTTTGTCACAGGCATTTGTCACATATATTTTGAAGTCTCGGTAACGTAAGTCACAGGTATCGGATTTTGCCTCGTATAACCCAATACTACTACTTAGCTGAACAATTTTTTACATGTTAAGAATCCTCAAACTAGAAGGAAATGGGTTTATGGACGAAGTACGGTACTCTCTAGAACTTCGGGTAAAAAAAAATGTTTAGATAGAAACACACTATGTTAGGCCGGTTACTGAACGGTATAACGGGGTAAAAGTGCTCCTACCATTTGCAGTGAGCATGATAAGTATAATTATACTAGCTGCTGCCCGCGCCTTCGCCCGCGTTTTATCGGGATAAAAAATAGCCTATATGTTATTCCAGGTCCCAAACTATACCCATACCAAATTACTGAACCGATTAGGTTCAGTAGTTTTTGCGTGAAAGAGTAACAAATATACATACATCCATTAATACAAACTTTGACATTTATACGTTTGTATGGATGGATGTATGGATATATATAATAGACTCTATAGAACTTGGGTAATAAAATGCTTTGATACACACAATGTTAGGCCGGGTACTGAACGGTGACACCGGTCAATACCCGGAAAAGCCTTTAGTACGTAGAAGTAGATGCAATAAATAACAAAAGAATTTAATATTCTACTATAATACACTATGACCTTATAGACGACTTTAATGTAATTTGTTGTAACAATTCGATAGTCTTCCTTTAAGGTTAGACTTTGTGAAAGAGTTCAGGTATGAGAAGAATTCCTTAACTATTATGTACCACCTCCAAAACTAAAGGTACCGAATCCGTGTTATTAACTTTTTTGCATCGCGTGTTTCGTGACAGACAGACAGACGGACAGCATAATTTATAATATGTCGCTATCGGCCAATCTTAGCACGCTACCAAACCGATATAATCTGACCCTTTTATTGGGGAGAACAGGGTAGGTTTAGGTTTGGTTTTCATTTAGCTTCGAACAATTATTGTTACTCATACTTTACGAAGGTATTAAAAAGAGAAGCAACAGACACTCTGTTCTGAACTACCAGGCTATAAGGTTCATCATCATCATCATCATCAGCCCATACACGTCCACTGCTGGACATAGGCCTCCCCCGTACGACGCCACAAATAGCGGTCCTGAGCCGCTTCCGCTACACCGCTACGATGTCGTCGGTCCATCGAGTGGATGGTCTCCCATGTAGGGGGGGATTTGCCATAATCACCACGCTTGGCAGGCGGATGGGTGATCGCAGTGTTGGTGTTTAAAAATACTCAGAAGGAAGCTGCTGCCCTTCCTCTGGTAGGTTCCCTTAGTCGGTTTTACGACATCCACGGGTTGAGTTGGAGGGGTCGATATACGGCTATAAGGTTACCTTACCTAAAATAATAAGAAACTTAGGGATCTCAGTTAACTAAGGCCTTTGAAAACTTGCTCAAACATAGATATTACATGTTTGGGTAACACTTTTGCCATAGAAAAGCGTTACTCAAGCCTAGATCGTTGACTGTGCGAGTTTTAATAGTTGACCCCAACTAATATCTGAGCCATCTCCTTACTGATTTTAAATTATGAATTATACTTGTACTGTAAAACGGGGTGAATAGAGACTCCTGGGTGAATAGAAATGGACGAAAAACATCCTTTTACAGAGGTCAGATACACTGACACAGGAGATGAAAAGTCACGGTCTAAGGATACTTCCACTGCAGCAGCGGCAGTATCCTTGCTGTAAGCCAGGTAAAATCTTGGTCCAGTATTTCGTCGATTTCTATTCACTCTGGAGTCTCTATTCACCCCGTTTTACCCGGTATCTATTTAAAAACATTTTTACGATCATTACATTAGCGCGAGGAATATGAACGTAATATAATATGTATACCTACCTATTCAAAGAGTTTTAGACTACCTGCTACCCAGCCAAGCAAAATAATAAGGCGTAATAAGAGAGCCCTTAAAACAAAAAACCTAATTTGTGATGCCAGGCTGTCATAACAGTAAAGAAATAAAAACAGGCAGCACCTAATTTTTAAAAAGAAAACGACTCTATGTGACTCTCATATCTGGTTCTGTTACCAGACTATCATAAGAGTAAAGGAAATGAAAACACGGGGATGCAAACGGTTGACAGCAGACAATAGTTGCAATACGGATCCATACATTAGCGGGAGGGTTTAATCAAGTTGGAATGAAAAATGCCCCGGGAACCGTGCAGGGTGAACTATGGCGTAGGGTTGGCAGAAAAACAGGATGTGGAGTTTAATATACAATAATTTTATGAGCTATTATTTAATTGAATACAGAAAAAAGTAAAATCAAGTGTTCACTTTAAGAGTTGTTCTTATTTTATTACCTACCCTATAGGTAAAATTATAACCCAAAAGTCATAAAAACTAGCTCTCAAAATCATTAATCTAGTTTTACTAATAAAATTACTACCAATACATAATACCATCCATAATAGTGTAGCAAATACATGGCGTATGGACCTTTTGAATTAATTATATTACAAGGTGCGACAGAACATGTCTTCTTTTCCGAGTAGAAGGGGGTAATTCCAGACCCCACGGGGGTAAACTCCCATTCTACGATAGATATTTTGAAATTCGAACTTTAACACTTCCTTTCCATGAAATAGAGGGCAACCCAAGCTATAAATCACCACTTGCTCTGCTATCGCTACTAGGGTGAAACTGCAAAGGGTTGCAAGTAATGAGAATAATGAAAAATGGCCTCGCGGCGAGGTAGGGAATTTATTAAAAACTACGAAACTCTCGCATCAAAAGGCTTCCTGATGAATTCTGAGACTACCTACCGTCTCAGGTTGGAGATTGAGTCAGAATCAGAATAATCTTTACCGATTTCCTCATGGTATGACTATAGTAGGTAGGTAGGTAGTGTAGTTACTCGCTGGGACACGTATTTTTTTTTTATTTCAAAACTAAATAGGTACAAGGAAATCGATAGCCATGATTTGATTTATATCACATCAATTCAGTACCTATTATTTATATTGAAAGTATTTAACGGTCTCCTCGGAAGACCAGCGCTATGGTATGATCTGCTCTACCATAGCATATGCTGAGAGGAGTCCCATTTTATCAGTTCTTCTTTTTATTTACAGTACTCATCTATTCTGGCAAATAGAAATCTATTTACTTTATTTTATATAAAAGGTTACTTATACTTTATTTAAAACGTTACTAGGTAATAAATTAAAAAAAATTACAAAAACATGCTTTTATATCATCTAGGACAGACACGACGGGTTACGTCGTTTCGCAACTTCTCTCTCCATTATCATACTCGCGATGGTATGATGACGACCACAGATAGAACGATAGACCATAAACATTGCATTATCTATTACCGAACATACATAAGTAGGTATGCCAAATTTCAGCTACATCGGTTGAGGATACCTGTTCCAAAAATTCTGTTGCAAGATATGTCCCACACATATTAACACTAACCTTCTGTCTCCATCATCCGACCAGCTCGATGGTACCTTACCATTGAATTGTCACAGACCTTAGGTAGGTAAGTACATACTTACCTATATGTATGAACTTCAGCTCAATCGATTGACTGTAACTGGTCCAAAATTCAATTGCAAGATTTGTCCCACACATCTAACAAATGGGAACGAAATGGGAGAACCCTTAAACGAATTCAATAAATACTTCATTTCTTAAGTCAAAAAATTAAGTAGCAAGACCATCGCAAAGTTTGCTTTTGAGTTCAGTGCCAGATAGCAGCGAGTTTTTACCCGACTACCGGAGGGTTATGATTTTAGCACCTTATGTACCTAATGTATGTATGTATGTAGCCGATTTCTTTGTTCCCACGTAGCGCTGAAACTACTACTTCGATTTCAACAAGTGAGGTATCGATTGATTCGTCTCATTACCCCGATGGTTATAGGCTATATGGTGTCCGACAAAACTGAGGGTCTTAAGAGAAAGCTGGGTCTAAATTACACCTGGAACACTTCGATAGCGCGATAAAATTTTGCAAGAGACGACATCTAGTTACAGTTCGAGTCTAATTTAGTTTGATGTGATGAGTGAAGGATGACACACCTGTTGCCATGGAGACCTCTTGTTTATTTGTTACCATGGCAACGGTTCATCTAGGGATGGGCAAATGAAAAAATGTATCGATATACATATATTGTATCGATATATGTACGGTAAAAAAAATATAGTTAAAAACTAAAACCCGACATAAAAGTCTTAAACAAGCGTTCACCTATTGTCCATAGCATTTTCTTTTGATACTTAGGTAGTCGGAGGCCTTTGTTACTAATTGTACCCTAGGTATATGGGGTGGGTGCCTCCGACTACCTAAGTATCAAAAGAAAATGCTCTATGAGTGCCAAATTGAGAAGTTGTAAGTTCAAGTTTCAGAATTTTTCGCTTTGCAGTCGTAGCTGGTGGTACATAATATATCGTACCTGTTAATTTTCCTAACAGTATTCTGTAAGCAAAATTAACAGGTACCTATTGTTTATTGAGGATTGTATCATCATCATCATGTCAGCCCATACACGTCCACTGCTGGACATAGGCCTCCCCCACACGACGCCCCAAATAGCGGTCCTGAGCCGCCTCCATCCATCGACTCCCTGCCACCGCTACGATGTCGTCGGTCCATCGAGTGGATGGTCTCCCATGTAGGGGGGATTTGCCATAATCACCACGCTTGGCAGGCGGATTGGTAATCGCAGTGTTGGTGTTGAATATACTCAGAAGGAACCTGCTGCCCTTCCTCTGGTAGGTTCCCTTAGTCGGCTCTTACGACATCCACGGGTTGAGTTGGAGAGGTCGATATTCGTAAGCCGCGGCCCCACGGCCTTCGTAAGCTGCGGCCCCACGGCCTGTATCATCATAGCTTAGGTCTAGATATCTCAGGGTACAAAAAAAAACACATAATTGAACATTCTAGATAGAATATTCAATTATGTACTTACGTATCTAGGCAAGATACAAATTGAATGATGATGATGAAGATCCTAAGTTCGTCTACGGTGGCCAGTCTCAGCGTACCTAGATAAGCCATGTGCGTAGGAGCGGAGGAGGAGGTAGCGTTACAGTGCACAAGTGTGTGCAGTGCACTAACAAATTATTATTACCTTTTAAGAATGTGCCTTTACGAGTTCAGGTTTCCTACGACTTGATGTAGCAGCTGTCAGACTCGCAGCGCTTAGCGCGTTTAAGAGTTTGTTAATACCAGGTCAAAGCACCTTTTATAAACAAGGTGCCATAAAATTAATGAACAGAGCCGAAATGGGGTAATTCCGATCCCATATGAAAAAGTTTTTTTAAAATAATGTTAAGCTTGAATTTTAATCACCAACAACCAAAATTGCTAACGGTCTTAATTTCATAACCATTTTTCTCACATAAATAACTGATACAATTTCGTCTCTCCATATTTTATCTCAAGATCTTGGCAAGGAAAAGCCATTAATTCTTGATAGTGACAGACTGACATACTACCAGTCCGATATCCCATTCCGTTGTCAGCACCCCATCAAAGATGTCCCATATAATTTACAACTACATAAATATCTACTTTGCTATTTTCTTGATTAAAGAAATCGGTCATAGTTTCTTGGAAGTCGGCTTTTAGTTACAAAAAAATATATTTATCGTTTCTGAGGTGTAGGTAGATGCTTGCGAAAAGTAGGTAATGTAACCACATATAACAGAATGATGTTTAACACATAGAGTGCCCATGAAGAGTGAAAGATCTCAGCAGCGGGATCCACCGCACCGCCTGAGGCTGGGCAGTGAACGCGTTGAGGATTATACATAATAAGCTAATTCCTAGTACATACCTACTTAGGCTAGACAAGATTAGATTAAGACTGATACATGTAGTCTGATATAATTATATTGTCTTAAAAATTATTTTTATTACTTACTCTGATATATGTAGGTAAGTATCTGGATGTATACTTAAATAATGACCTCGTAGCCGGATTTCGGCCAATTCAGTCTCAACAGAGACACGCCATGTGCGTCGAAAATAATGATTAAACTGCACAAGTGTGCGCAAACACAGGTCACTTGATTCCCTAGACCCTTAGGTACTCGTATATAGCAGAAAGTAAGGAAGCAAGAAATATCTTTGGACTCTAAAGCGCTCCCTTTAAAAAAACCACGTTATTTCAGTACCGTCCGCAAAAAGCACAAAGTACGCTATAAAATTATTTACGAACTTACCTGCGCGGTTAACTGGGTCCTAAACTGGAGTGTTTTTATGTCCCGTTTACGATTTGCTCTCAGATGTGCCATGGAGCAGAGATTCTGTTGAGTATAGCTAGAGTAGCTTAGCTACGCTAAGGGTTTTGATAAGAAATATAAAAATATCTCAAAAAACAATCGACTTTAACGGGAATTGAAACCGCAACGCTCTCTCAGTACGTGAAGCACTAACCATTTGCTCCATAACTTAAATCTTTAATTGCTCCACGAGGTCAAGTGACGCAGTAGTTGAAAAACTTGCATAGCTTTTGGAATTTTAAGCTGCTGGTTTGGTATGTACTACAAGTCTGTAGGTCTGTCATCTGCAAATGAATAGTAAAAATTTAAAATTAGGAAAACGTGTAAAGACAATAAAATAATTTGGAAATAAAATAAGGTACCTAAGCTACGCAAAATTAGGATTAAACAGTTATTTCACACTTACCTTTGTTAAAATAACGAAAATGATCATATTTTTGTAAAAATTTTGCTCCGTGCCGTGCAAATTCAATAGATGGTAAGCGAGGAGTCGAAGTGTAAACAAATAATCTTTATACAATTATCATAAAATTATTAAAATGTATTGAATTTTACTTACATAGTAAGACAAGGCATCTCTAGTCACAGCCACAATACTCCACTCTTCGAGCCTGGTTATTCACAGCAAGCCACAGAATAACTACCAGTAAGTCGGCTCTGACTCATTCTATCGCGAAACTAAATCCACGCTTATTTTTACAAGCACTCGTTTGACTTCGCTTACAGGGATTTCCGGTCTAAATGTATTTTATTATTTCCTGGAATAACTCTTAGGTGTGAAGAAAAACTTTTGAAGAAAAACATCTTTTTTTTAGTAAAATGCGGTTTTTCGATGGGATGACAATTTGAGAACCCGCATTTGAGATACCTACACTAACAAGTTACGCTCTATCTAACAACGAAGTAATAAGGCATCATGCTGTATACTTACTTTTTATGTTATTTCAATACATAAAGATATTATTTAATCTTCTACAAGGTACCACGTAGGTAATGGTTGTACTAAGCCGAAGGGGAAGCCGAAGAGGGGTCATTCCAGACACCGAGGGGGTCAGAGTTCACTTTTTGCAGGAACACAGGAACACGTATAGAAGAGCATAAAATATTACACTTTTTCAAAAAGTATGGATAACCACCTTCCGGCAAAGTTAACCCTTGTCGTGGCACCAGGTACAGAACTAAGATATAGGAGGTAAATAAAAGAAAAGTTACTGTCCACGTCCTTTATACACAGTACACATAGATAAATGACTTAAAAATAATTAACATTTAGCTTCTACGGTTACAATTAAGTTAACATTGCAATAGTGAAGCGAAACTGCAAATTTAACACAAAAAGTATTAGAATTTTAAATGGCGCAGCCTGTGGGATTTTGATACAAAACATTCATACTGTGCCGTACTCATAGCCGTGTGTAGATATGTCTGATTTATCTTATAAAACCAGTTTAACAAAAAGTAATAGAGTAGGTTTTATAATGCAATTTTTAAAAATTGTACCCTCATTTTAATACCTCAATTTTTAAAAATTAGTTTACTTATTTTGAATTTTTACTGCCGTATTAAAATTCGCAAACCATTTCAAGGCTTCCCATAAATAGACCTATTTAATCGAAATTCAGTGATTAAATAATATCAAATCCTTCTCAGAAAAAAATGAAACAACAAATTTTTTGCTTTAAATAACTATTTCAAAGAATTTGATATAATCATACGTCTTTACAGGCTAGTTTGCTAAACTATTTTTAACTAGAAAATAAATTCCTAGATTCCTAGTGCTTGTGCTATGTAGATACTTATTTATCTGAAGTCAGTTTCGATCACAATGCGCTCAACAATTGCTAAATAAAACACAAAATACACTGAGAAATAGAGAAGAAATTAAATTGTAAAGTACCTTAACACACGTTGAACTTAAAGCTAAAATAAATACTTAAATGATGCAAGGAACACAGATATTAAAATAAAAGTACTTAATTCGAGAAATCGCAATTCATCGAAATAAAAAATAAACAATTTATGAAATCTTACTTAAGTTAGATCTTACTTAAGGTACATTCAGTAAGTTTTTTGTCAAAAGCTCTGTCTACGTAAAACATTTTTTTTCTAGTTGAGCACAATATTTTTAGCGAGAGCTATGTAAGTAGAAAATGCCCTGCGCTTTAGTACCTTCAGAGCCTTACATCGTTGACCAAACCATATTATTTCTAAGGTAAATTATGAAATTGCTAAGGTCCTTTTTTATCTACATAGAAACAGCTTTTAAAAAAACCAGGTAACCTACATACGTAAATTAACGCAACATATACACCATACTAAGACAAAGCTTATACGAAGGTAAGTTTATAAATCATCTATTAACAATACCTAGTACTTACTGATATTTAGGATCAAGTCTAGACTAGCTTTATGCTATGAAAACTGATATTCCAATTTTTTGCATCATAAGACTCACTGTGCGTTTTGTAACTTTTAAGCCTTTTTTTGTTGTAAGTACTAACTTATTAAATATGTATGTATGTCTATTAGTCGATTTCCTTTTTTACGATACAATATCAACCAGCATTCTTAACAATACCCTTAAAGTTCAATGAATGTAGTGATCTCACATCAGAAATTTTATCTCACATTAAAATATCTACGCATCTCTGTAAAAATACTGCAATTTTTTTACCGACTTCGAAAAATTGAGGTAATATGTTCGGCTGTATGTTTTTTTTTATGTATGTTCGTCGATTTCTCCGCCAATTATGGATCGATTTTGAAAATTCTTTGGCCATTGTATAGAGAATGATCCTGAGGTGGTCCCATAAACATTTTATTCCCGAGGGATTAGTATCTTACCCTTTACAACCGGCAAATTTTTGCGAAATAAAATTTTTTGTTTTGATAATAAGTCTAAGAAGCCAAAAAAGTCAAGTTAATAAATACACTGTAATATATCCCTCACGAACGATCGACATCAGTTGCGCTAAACTAAATAGTTTGGCGCTAGATTTTTTCAAAATGATACTCACGCTCGTATCTGCCCGAGTGTAAAGGGACCCCGCGCAAAACTTAAAAACGGTGTGAAGGGATTCGAAGTCGGTCGGTTGTCAAAACAAACAATTTTTTGAACTTTTCCTTACAACGACATGCTCACTGACTTCAATATCCCAATCGAACTATTACGCACTGTCAACTGGTCGCCGGCAACTCAGACCCTCGGCGACCAAAACATAGGCCGAATCGCCCGGCGACCGGCGACCAAGTGTGTAAACTAAACACCTATGTATATTAAACTATGTACAACAAGTCGCAGTCGCCGTCGACCGAGTTGCCGGCGACCAGTCAACAGTGCGTAATAGCTCTTAGTGGGAACTTATAACCAAGTCAAACAACCAGTCAAACCTTCAACACGTTGACATATTTAACATTTTTCTTAGATTTTTACATCAATTATATCCCTAGTCTTTAAATTTAAAAAATATTATGCATTCCAATTAATTACCATTATTATTTACAAATTAAAATCTTTTGGCAGTGACGCGCTGGTCTAATAATTTAATTACTTAACTTAAATTCCATAACCTTACTTCATATGTATGTATCAATTCAAATAAAATACCTACAACTAAAATAAGTTACTTGAAAAAAAAAATTGGCATAACATAAAGCTTTTATCAGTAAAATTGAGAAATAGAGTCATAAATAAGAAACCATTTCGTTTTAATCACAAAGTGTGATGATAATTTAACCGTTCGTTATAAAGTATAATAAATAAAAATATGTTATTTTCCTATCATCGGAGAGTTTTCCGATGTTGTTACAGCATGAATTTAATGTTGACAGAATCATAGCATGTTCTAAATAAATTTTCATGTGCGTCGGCCTTTAAAAATACTTTGACGACTTAGCGTGTACTCCCAAATATCATTTTATCATCTCCATTCCATTATAATCTAACTCGATCACATAAGAAGTGAAATAAATAAATTCTTCCCCACAAACACAAACGTACCCTCAAACTGAACTTCGTCACCTTTGCTGAAGCCCAGGGGGCCTACTCGGAAAAGGAAAATAGAAGTTTCTTTTTCGTTTTCGTGCAAAACCAACTCTTATGTCGCTTGCATAAGATTAGCGTTTGCACGAAAAATAATCGGAAACTTCGATTTCGTTTTTACGAGTACGGGCCCAGGGCTCTAATTCCACTAAAATCGCTTAACCATAACAATGGTATGGTTATCGTTTTGAAATGACACATTTTACCATTGATAAAAGAAACTACAGATGGAGGAACGCGTGTCAAAAGTGTTAAGATTAAAACCCTATATCAATATCTGTATATACAGAGCCTACGCATTTGCTCCCCTTTGAGTCGAGACCCTAGGTCCGTGGGGTACCGAGGCTCTCCGGGTTATCAAACATTTTTCTGAGCGCCTGGTCTAAGCGACGCTTGACCCGAGAGCTGGTATCTGACGCAGCGCATTGCCATACAGCGGAGCAATGCAGCCAGCGTCTTGGGAACGCTTCCGACCGGTATTGATATGGACCAGTTTAGCTACCTGTAGATTGTTTGCAACAGTCTGCAGTTAGCTCAATTGTTTCAATTGTAAATACTCGTTCAATTTGTTTATATTTATTTGATTGTTATTTTCTTTGTATCAATATCTTCGTGTAAATAGCACCGCACGCACTATCTAGAGTTTCTTTCATCTTTGGACGGTTCTTCGACGATGCCATTGTGATAGTAAAGTGATTGGTTAGCAGAATTCGGCCCCTGGGGATGCAGTCTCGACATGGACATAGTTAGCGATCGTAAAGTACCGATCGCTAACTATTCACGAAAACATTTGCTGGATATACCGATGTTTTTGCTAAATGCATATCTTCTACCAAGAAAAAGCAAAATCTTAACTTATCGCAAACTTATAAAAAAACTGCAATCATAGAGCGGATAAATGAAGATCGAACGCATTATTATTTTTAACTACCCACAATTTAATTAAAATAGATAATGATTACCGACCAATCGCTACATACTTATCGGGCTGTCTAATTTGCTCGCAATCACATTCGCAAAATCGTAAAGTCGACAGTTGTTTTTTGGGTACGGTTGCGACAAAAATCGATAGTTCCGATGGTACTATCTATTTAAATTTTAGGAATTTGACCTTCTCTTAGTGTACATCTATTGTATTTACGGAAATAGATAGTTTTCGTTTGAAACTTGATTCTTGTGGAGACATTCAAAAGTCCTTAAAATGTGACCGGTAAGACTTTGCGACCGATGTCGGCCGCCTTGCGATCGCTATCGTTATCGAGACTGCATCCCCAGGAGGCGTTTCAGCTACAAAAATGGTCCAAGAAAAATGCCATTACCTTCTAAAATGCATACAATATACTATTGGATAAAAGAGATCATACCATCATCATTCATCACACCCGCGCATCGTTAGATGATTCTACATCGCTCGAGCTGCTAGATACTGACTTCTTAGGTTTATATTCTGTTATCACTACTGTAACGCCGCTCACGGTAACCTGAAAAAAAAAAACATTTTTTTTTTCAAAAATTACCAAATTATATTACTTTTGTACGCCAAGCACTGGGATCGTTCTCTAGGGTAGAATTCTACTTTCTACTAATATATAAAGTAGTTGTTGCCCGCGCCTTCGCCCGCGTTTATAATGATAAAAAATAGCCTATATGTTATTCCAGGTCCCAAACTATACCCATATCAAATTTCAGCCTAATCGGTCTAGTAATTTTTGCGAGAAAGAGTAACAAATATCCATACATCCATCCTATAACATAAAAGCTATTTTTTATCCTAATAAAACGCAGGCGAAGGCGCAGGCACTAGTATTTATGTCTACTATTATGTATTTATTGTCTACTAGCTGCTAGTAGACAATAAATACATCGCTTATACGTACATTCCGTACATTATTGAAGTTGAATGAATTAATCATAACTAATAATTATAACTGCGAAAGCGTGTTTGTTTGTTTGTCCTTCCTTCACTAAGTGACCAATCGACTATTCGATGGAATTTAACTTGTTTTTTTCTGGGATGGGTAGTTATCCAGTTTATTTCGTATACAACACAATAATACAATTGACTGTCCAGGTAGCCAGTGTACAAACTGCCACAATTTTTTTGTAATTTGCATAGCAAAATAATTTACGAAATGGAGACAACCCCTTCCTTCTCCGGGATATACCTACCATCTACCTCCCTGACAAACTTCAATGAGATCTGTTCAGCCGTTTAGGCGTGAAAAGCTTACAGACAGAGTTACTTTTGAATTTACAATTTTAGTATGTATTTATTGTCATTATAATAAGTTAGCATTGATTTTGCAACCAATGGTACGTCTTTGGAAAATTGTAACAAATACGTAAAAATGGGAGCATTTGTTTTAAAGGTGACGTAATATTCTATGCGAGAAGATTCGCTCTGATTGCCCTTAATAAGAGCGAATGAGATTGAACAATCGTGGACAGCCTATATTTAGATTTTGCAATAGAATTGAGAAGCAGACTAACACGCTTATCTTTAGACAGTTCCTAAATTAATCCTCCACTCAAACTGGACTGAAGGTGCCTCGAGCATTCCTCCAAAACATACTCTAGTTCGGTATGCTTAATCGTAATTTTTTTATTATGAAAAATAGTATTGTAAACTAGACACGGAAGCAAGAAAGTCCACCTGAAACTTAGTAGTTGCGTAAAATCTTGGGGTCAAAGGTAATCCCAGGGATGGGTTAAAAATATCGATATTTCAAAATATCGATATTTTTTTCAGAAATTAATCGATATTTTTAAAAGCGATATATCGATTTTCGATATTTATTTCAGGGTATCAAAATTCATATCAAAATCGATATTCTTTAATTGTAGATAATGATCTATTTTCGGTTACCAACTATTATTATAGTAGGACAGCTTATATGATGTCTCGCTTGATATGATGTATCGCAATATAGAATCTTGATATCGGATAAATGTGAACAAGAGGCAACACATTCCTATTTATTTTGTGTTGGTAGCACTGATTGTCTATGTTTGACTGTAAGTGTCAAAGTTATTTGTCGATATGTAGGTCTTCCTTCCTTCTTCTTGGGGTCAAAGATCCTACCAGCCTACGTTCCGTAGCTTGGGGTAAGTTTCATTGATCATGGCCCGCTACACGCTCCGTTTTGCCTGCACAATGATGATGGCCAAAAATATCGATATATCGATAATTTTTACTATGCATATCGATACTTATTATTATAAATATCGATACATTTTTTTAATTTGCCCATCCCTAGGTAACCCACGATTGTTATCACTATTGTAGTTTTCCAGTAATGGCAATAGAATTTGCACAACCGAATCTTTGCTGAGGGCCTCAGCGTGAGGCGGTATCTTTAATGAAGAATGAAAGTTTTATTTGTATATTATTCGTCTTTGTTCTGGCAAATAAACATCTTTTAACTTTTACTTCCTACTAATATTATAAATGTCAAAGTTTGTATGGATGGATGTATGGATATTTTTTACTCTTTCACGCAAAAACTACTGGACGGATTAGGCTGAAATTTGGTATGGGTATAGTTTGGGAACTGGGATAACATATAGGCTATTATTTATCCCGATGGGCTGATTATGATGATGATGAGCAACTTGAAAACTAAATGTCTTCTTCTGAGTCGTGCACTCTTGGCAGAGTGGTCGTGGTTATGATTGGGGACATAGGGTATAAGCAATAGATGCGCGGCTTGCGGGTTGACCTGGGTATAATCATTGGAATCAACGAAGCATCACCTCTCTAGTCTGTGCAGAGCTCCTATCAACGTTCCTGAGCCGCGGCGCGTGCCGTTTCTTCTTGAGGCTGTTGGCCGACCGGGGCCGCTTCTGAGAGCTGGTGGGTGCGGTGCCGGCTGCTTGCGCCGCGGCCAGGGCTGGGTTGATGCGCGGCTTGCGGGTTGACGTACCTAGGGAATAAAGTTTACCGTTTACAATGTCGTTTATTGAAAAGAAGGTAAGGTATCAAAGGGTGAAATACCAACCCCTAATATTATTTTGAGTTAAGTAAAACAAATAAATAATGAATAACATCAATCACACAGTCAGTCAGTCACCATAGCTGAAATCGGCTGGGACATCATTATCTATACTTATAATAAAACTGTAACAGGTCCAATTCTGTACATTGAAGATATTTTGAAATTATTTTTTTTTGAGGGCACTCTATTATCGATACTGGTGCCGAAATTGCAATTTTTTTCCATCATGTCTGTCTGTCTGTCTGTCTGTCTGTATCTTGGCCGCGCATAGCTCCGAAACTACTGAATGTATTCAAATGAAACTTGGCAGGATTTGAGACCATACTATGATGTAGGACATAGAATACTTTTTATCCCAGATTTCAATAGGGTTCCCTTGGGAGAGAGGATGAAAGTAAAATTTGTTGGCTGCGCATAACGCCGAAACTACTGAATGTATTCAAATGAAACTTGGCAGGATTTGAGTTCATACTATGATGAAGGACATGGATACTTTTTATCCCGGATTTCAATGGGGTTCCCTTGGGAGAGGGGATGAAAATAAAATTTCTTGGCTGCGCATAGCGCTGAAACTACTGAATGTATTCAAATGAAACTTGGCATGATTTAAGTTCATACTACGAGGAAGGTCATGTAATACTTATTATCCTGGAATTCATTAAGGTTCCCTTGGGAGTGGGGATGGAAGTGACATTTCTCGGCCTAAAATAGCGCAAAAACTACTGAATGGATTCGAATGATACTTAGCATGATTTGAGTTCATACTACGAGGAAGGACATAAATACGAGTCCATACCCCAAAAGCCAACAAAATGATTACAAAATTGTTATTAGTGCCGATAAACGACCTACTGGACAGCATCCGGTTGGTACAAAGCTCTCGCTACCAATAATGTTGCCGTCGTGGTAGATCAGCACTGTGACAGGCCGGACTTTGTGCTGCGTACCCGGGATGACCGCTTGCAATGCATTGGCGAAACGCACCAGGCATTTGATGCTCTTCAGTCTCTACTCGCTTATATACCTACTGTCGTGGCGAAGACGGATACAACTTTGATCTTCGACATGTGAATCCGAAAACTGACGAGACTGGACACTAAAAAGTTTCTGCAATGCAATTCTACGCCTAGATACGTTTTACCTATATATTGACGACCGATGTGGCGCGGTGGGCGAAGGTCCGCCTGCGACGCAGGAGGTTGAGTACAAATATTTGTTCAGGGTGTTCTGGTCGTTTTTCTATGTATAATAAAAAATATCTATCTATGTAATATATTGTATTATGTATATCAGTTATCTAGTACCCATAATACAAGCTCTGCTTAGCTTGGGGCTAGATAATGCTGTGTGAATTGTCCAACATTATTTATTTATTTATTTACCTATAAGAGAAGGTTGCATTGCTCACCTGCAAAGGTTTCGAGGTTTGTTTAACCGTTTCCTGGTGGAGACCTACGCCAAAATTAAAATGGCTGGTGGAAACTTACGCCAAAATTAAAACGAATCGTTTGGTAAACATCAGAACAGAACTAATGAGAGAAGACTGCGCGCTGAGAATTATGTAGATATGCGAGACGCCATAAATCAAGATAGAAATTGTGAAGATTTAGGACGACTGGTGATTCTTCCTTCAAGTTTTAGAACTGGACAATACATGTGTAGTGCCCTATTCTCCAGTAGGTACTATCAAAAGCTTTTGAAGCGCATAATATACCTAGGTAAATGTGGAGCTGTGTGACGTCCAGTCAATAAAATCTAGGTATATTTAAATCTATACTATACTACACTAATAAAAATAAGTAAGGTTTGTGTGGTTGTAGGGGGTAATCTCTGAAAGTACTGAGCCAATTTTGAAAATTCTTTTACTTATTGAATTTATTTAAACACGCATCGTTTAAACCGCGTTATTTGCGAGTTTTATAGACTACTAAAAATGTTTACCGCTCAACGAAGTGGGCACGGGTCAGCTAGTAATAAATAGAATAAATAAACAAGCCTTTTATTTCCTACTAATTACCTACTTAATTTTTTTTTGTTTGAGTTACTTATCTAATTTGATTGAATAGTTTTTCTTTGATTGTTTCACTTATTACTAATTTATTTAATTTGTTTTAGTTTGTTTACGTTTCATCATCATCATCATCATATCAGCCCATACACGTTCACTGCTGGACAAAGGCCTCCGCCATACGACGCCACAAATAGCGGTCCTGAGCCGCCTCCATCCATCGACTCCCTACGACCGCTACGATGTCGTCGGTCGAGAGGACGGTCTCCCATGTAGGGGGGGATATTTGACTTCCTCTGGTAGGGTTGTTTACGTTTATGCTTTACATATTAACTTTGGGTGAAGGCCTCCTCCAAAGATGGTCATCTGTCTCTGTAGTTATAATGGATAAAAATTTAATAAATGCGAAGTGTGTTTCTTTGTCCTTCTTTCACGCCCTAAAGAAGCAACCAATCGAATTGATCATCATTTTAACAGAGATATTCCTACGGAAAAACCAGTTTAATTTGGTTATTATTTATAATATTTCAATGACATTACGTCTACCTGTTCCCTAATAAATAATTTAGAGGATTATGGTTTTTATTTATTCCAAAAGAGTATTAAAGAGTATTATTTAAGAGCGAAATCAAATTTAAAATTAAAATCGGTGATTTTGCGTGCGGGCCAGCTATTCCGCGTCTCTTGCCTTCCTTTCTCGCTTTCCCCGCGCGGTGTTCGCTCGTCCTTGTCTCGCAAAACCGAGCTCACTTCGTCTTAATAGCTGTTTTATATACAGTTACCGAGCAACGTCAGTTAATCTGTGGTCAGTTTACGTCACGCACGACCTTATATATGGAGTTTATAATACTTTAGATATAGTTATTCTAACTACCTATTAAGGAAAAAAAGGGATGCTGGGAAATAGGTACATAATAGGTTCAAATAAACTTCACTTTACAATGACATCCCTAACAGCGACCAGTGCCGGCTAAACCAGGAGTAATCACTAGCGAAAGTTGCAGTTTCCATTGAAATAACGTTTCGGTGGAAATGAGAAAAGTTGGATGGAATAGGTTTTTGCTTGTGGATATTGTTAGATTAAACTTGGTGCTGCAGAATATCTCTTGAGACGGCTAACTCAGAACCTATGTTGGTTTGGTGAAGGAATCTCTTGTGAGCAAAGTCTTTGGCTTTGTCAGCTCCAATCGTTTTCCTTCCTACCTCCCAATAAACAACCTACGTAATTCCTTCTAGGTACATATTATTTTCTCCTTCGTTATTCTTTACTTCCCGATTATTTTCTTGCTTGGCCGCTAGGGGAAGAAAATATTTTGTCTTATTGTCAGTTGAGTTGGCTTAGGTTGGTTGGATAAATACTAAAGAAGATGAATATTATAGGCCACTCGTATAATAATCGGCACGAGGTACAAAAATTTCTAAAAATCTCAGAACTGAAGTTAACCCCCTTGGGGTCCAGAATGACCCCCTTTCTGCTGAGTGCATACCCGTATGCTTAATATTAAAATTGCAAAAAATTACAACGAAATAGGTATTCAAAATTCAACAAATCGTAAAAAAGTAATTTATTATTGTGTTTCAGAATGACCCCCTATCTGTTGAGTACATAAAGTATACTAATTACGTGGCACCGTGTAGATGAAGATTAGGTGAATTTCGTTTTTCTTTAGATAAGAAACAAGAAGCAATTTTTTTTTCTGGGGTTGCATATATTTTTTGTATACGAATAAAATGTAATTTTAATTTTATTGCCTTTTGTTGACTTCGCTAAAATTGGAAAATTGGTTGGCCTACTTGTAGGCCCTTTCTTAGTATTATCAGGTATTAGTCTTGACTCTCGTAAGGACAGATCTGGGGGTCAATTCAGCGTATCACGTGATATTTATCGAGTGATATTCATTATCACGGGATAAAAAATAACATGTGATAAATATCGAGTACCACCAAAAACTGAATTTTTATACGACAGAACGAGCAAATCATCGAAGAAAAACACTCAATAATTATCGAATTGCAGATTTTCAGAATACGCTTGTTTATCACTTGATATTTTGACAGTTTTTGCCATATTTATCTAGTAATTATATTGTCAGAATTGCCCTCCAGGACGCCTCATCCATAGGAATATTAAGGGTATGAAACAAACACAGCGATTTTCCGGGTAGGACGTGCGTGACGTTTCCAAATTTTCCAGACATAGATTTTGATTTCTCAAAAGATACAATAAGTGGTAACAATATCGTGCTTCAACTGCCAAGGTACGTTGGTATGCCACACCACACAAGACGGCGAATAGTAGGTTAGTGTAGGTAGGTATACTGCGACATGTCACATACACGTAACGTGACAGCTGCTCGCGTGACGGCATTCAAGTCTGAAGCACTGTCACGCAAGGCATCTGTTTCGTATCCACTATCTTTGAGAAAGTAAAAGTTTTCCAATTCTTGGGTTCAGTGTACAGTAGACTTTAGTACCTACTTTGTCGCTTTAAAATTGACTGACTGGAAAACAGCGTTCGGTTAGTCGATAATCGCTCTTTAGACAAGGTAGGTATGTAATGTACTACTAGTGTTTACATCTACCTACTTTAAAAACAGTTTATCAATTGGGCTTTTTTTAGTACATACTTGGGCTGGTAAGTACGTACTAAAAAAAGCCAATTTAATCCAGATACAAATAAAAATTAGAAGTATCTGTAGCAACCTATTAATTTCGCTTCGCTCCGAATTCCGTACACATCCAAGCATAATTAGGTCAGTGACCCTTTATTCGCTATACCGCCATCGCCCGCGCCCTTCGTTATCAAACCATATGTACCATATATGTACAAATACTGAGTAACCGAGGTATTAAACATCAACATTTACCTATTAGCATAGATACCTACATCGGTATTAGGTAGGTAAGGTACCTCACCACGGGTCCTCATCTCGGTAAGATTTATGACTCGTTTTTCGCCTTTTGCATAAATATACTTATAAAGAAAGTAAACAATTAAATTCCTACCAAAAGAGCGAGAAAGCGTAAAAATAAAACTATACTATGTAAATACATGAAAAACGCGGGGTCCAAAATCACCCCCTCCGGCTTAGTACACATATTCTGACGCACCTTATACATAGTGCGATTCGCAACCACCAAATAGGTCAATGGGTACAATCCAAAAAATTGCAGAAGCTACAAGTCTCGTGATCGCCGTTCATGATTACTACTACATTCCAATTTGGTCAGATTATAGCGATTATCACGCCACTACAATGCAGCAGGAAAATAATGAGTAATTTTTTAAACAACTAGTAACAGAGTATGTACTTCTAATAACACTGAAAAATTATATTTTTTATGCAAGAGTACATACACCAACTTTATGCTAATATTTTTACTTGGGATTTTAGGTACCTAATTAATTCCTACAAATAATTTGTTCCAGATTTTTTCAGCATACATGGATAAAGTAACGGTGATGGAATAAATTGGCAAATTATGAGTCCAACAATGCTGAGGTTTCTTTTTATCCGACTCTGCAAGGATGGTTACTCAGCACATAGGTTATTTCTTTGAGGTTTCTTTTTTGTTTTATCGTGATTATAACATTCTATAAGCTAAAAAACTATAATTATATGGTGATGATAACATTCTAGGTATAAGCATGAAATTATGGGCATTCCAGATAATTAATCAAACTCAAGTTTTGGAAAGCCACCTTTCTACAGTAGAAATTAAACTGTGCTCTACTACCTACCTATGTCCTGGTTTAACGGATCTATCTCTTATTTGAGTAATGAAGAGAAACAAGCTCTGTCTATCAGTCTATTTCTATAATAGCATAAAATGTAATGAGTTGAAATTTCTACAGAATTATTTGAAACAAAATACTACATGTATCCTATTTTTTGGCTGATTTTTAACCTACCTTAAAATTTATAAGTATATAGTTTTGATAAGCTTTAAGCATAGTATAGCCAGGAGAAATCCTACTAATATTATAAATGAAAGTTTGTATGGATGGATGTATGGATATTTGTTACTCTTTCGTGCAAAAACTGCTGAACCAATTCAGGCTGAAATTTGGTATGGGTATAGTTTGGGACCTGGAATAACATATAGGCTATTTTTTATCCCGATAAAACGCGGACGAAGGCGCGGGCAGCAGCTAGTCCTTTATAATTTCCTTTTTAAAAAGTACCTTTCTTGATAGTTATTCAAGCATTTGGAACAATAGAAAGCTATTTTGTAAGCAATTATAATTTATAAGGTCTGGCATATTGCCTGGCAACAGTTCAAACGGCGGCCTAGACAGAAATCAATATTTTCAAGTCCTTCGGATTGTAGGTTATGTTAGAAAATTTGCACCAATTGGAAAAAGCCGTTTTTAATGCAATTAGGAACTCTTTTCAAGATATTTATTACCAGAATGATTTACGTTGAGTTGGTACCGTAAAATGATGGTACGTGGCCTAAAAAATCCGAAATGGACCCTACCAAGTCGTGGCTTCGTAGAATTTGCTCCGGAGAAGCAGGGTGATAAACTGGTGATAAATACCTTTTCTGACATCACACATGGAACATTTGAAGGCCTCTGCATTATTTCTGTAAGTACAAACGCTGCAATCCCAATAGTTTTCTTCAAGCACTTTGGACGGCCTCTTGGCTCTCCGAATGGCATTTTTCTTGTCCATTTTAAACTAAATAACACTTGTCTCTAGATTACGCACGTTAATCATGATATTTTCGAGTTTTCACAACAATTTCTAAAACACCAACATTGTAAATAACGTGTGAAAAACATTTTTGTTTTACTGTACACAAAAATGTACACTTTTACGCCATGACAAGTCTTCATTCAATCCAAGCTATGTTGGTAAAACAGAGCAATGGCGCCACTTTCTTTAAAACTGCATTACCGACAAAATGTTTCGTTATAAAGATAACAGATGGCAGCATCTTGCAAAAATGTATAGAGTCTCGCCAGCAACATGTAGGTAGGTAGAGTCAAGTAGATGTAGGTAGAGTCCTTTGCACGATAATATTGTGTTTTAATTTAAGTTACACGTCCACTGAATCGAACCGGAGCGTACGAGACGGTCGTTGGTATTTTACAATTATGCAACGATACGGTTTAAATCTTTGCAATTAAGTCGATAGGGTGTCTCTACTGTGATTTCTGTGACTTTGCATCGGCAATGACGGCAATTTAGGTATATCCAAAACGCTCGAGTTTGTCGATGACTTCAACCACAACAATATCCTCGTCATTACGAGAATAATGATGACGTCATCAGCAGAAATACCGGTCTCTCCCTGACATCGGTATCGGCAGATATACCGATCCAGTGCACGCTTATTAATTTCTATGGTATTCTTTGTATAAACAAAGCAACAAATTCTTGCGCTCCGTACGTACGCTCCGATACCGATCCAGTGCACCCTGTGTTTATGAATATTGTCTACTCTTATGCCCTGAGTTCGGTTTGATGATAGTATCGAGACGTCATCGTTACGTCTCATTAATATAATGGAATTTTCGTAGATGTTCGTCCGCACGATAGAGGCGCTGCGGTATACCACATCCTGAAAAAATCCTGACCAAATCCCATAGAAAACACTTTACGATGACGACAACGACTATCAGCTTTGCGACCTACGACACAGTGTTTTACTTCTGCAGGTCGCAACGCTTCCTATTTTTGTTATATGCACCTTAATTATGTGTACTCCCATAATAAAGACTTTTACTTATTTACTTTTATCGTCAATCTAAAGAACGCAGGGCTCTGGTTAATTTAGTAAATAGGTAGTAACACATCATAACTACAGTATAGTACTTACCAACATTGTAAACATAAAAAAATATATATATATCTTTCTTTTCACCCGACTAGCAAAAAAAACGAGAGTTACACTACCTAGGTATCTAACCTAACCTTACTGTGCCTATTTCAATTTTAATTTATTTATTTCAATTCAATAGGCATACATTTATACATACATACAGTTATACGTACATAGAATAGTCAAATAACAATACTTAATAAATAAAATTAACACTTATTAAATAATATCTTTCCAAGCATCAGCATCTTATCTGAAAGGAAGTCTTTTATACAATAATATGCTTTTTCTTGTAGGGTCTTTTTAATTATGTTTTTGAACATTATTTCGTTTAATTTAGTTACTTTCTCTGGCAAAGTATTATAAAATCTAACACAATTCACCCTATGTAAGTTATGTAGAATAACTACCTATGTTTAGGTATAGGCTTAAGAATTCTTCTGCTTGTCTTGTTTGCTACTATTCCCAAGATAAAGAAGTCGAGCAAAAAAATATATAAGACTCTCGCTCTCAGAAAAGAAATGCTTGGACATTGCTTAGAGCTCAGTTTTGAATAAATGAACGGTAAACTACAAAGATACTATTTTTTATAACAGGGCCTCGCAGACAAACTTCTTGGAAAGGAACCTTTTTTGCTGATTTCGAATTTCGAATTTCTCTACCTGAATCAAGGGTCGGTGTTCTGCGGCCAATATGGCCGACGGGCTTGTTTGCTTGGGATCAAGGAAAAATAGTCAAAATTGCTGTTTATGTTTCAAAAATAGAAGTAATTAAAACAGGTATAAAATAAATTTATATCAAATTATATTACTGGTTCTACAATAGCTACACACATAGGTATAGGTAGGTATACTTACAGATTAAGAAAACAAAAAACGTAACAAACTATAGTTAAAAACTATAGACTTTTTGAAATGGGCGTGCGTGGATGGCCAAATCTGAAAGCATAAGAGTTAGAAATGGACATAGAGAAGAATTAAAATTATGACAGTACCTAAGTACCTACTACCTATGATACTACTAACCAACCTACCTATACTGAGGAAAAAAGATATAGGTTCCATGACAATTTAAGTGAATTACAACGTGCTATCTGTCGTACAGTTGTACTCTACTTGTGACAATACCAAAGGTGCAAACATGGTATTGTCACAAGTAGAGTCTCGGTAGATGAACTTAGAGGAACACACGCTTGACCTAAGCGTTGAAGACATTTAATTTTAGCACAAACGAATTATGTTATAAAAAGTTGCTTATAATTAGCGTTCTATTGTTTTTCAGGTAAACCGAAGATTATAAATACATATGTATATTTAAGTCTACCATGCGACGTTGATGTTTTTCTATCGACATAATATGCAAACTATCATGAGGTTTTGTTAAAAAACGTGAATTTTGAATTATGTTGATAATGTTGCCGAAATTATTCCCACATCTGTATTTAACATTTAGGATTCAATTATAGGGTTTAACAGTAATTAAATATTTATAGGTTTCTAGAGTTTAATTTAAATACAGCAAAGACATTAGGTATCACTAAAATTATTTATTTCAATTAACATGTCACCATGAAATCAAATTTCTACATTGGTGACAAGGCCGTGAAATACTTAGTTAACTAAGTATAAATAAATAAAAAAGTATTTCAAAGCCTAACAGATTTGCAGGATACCTATTAGAACTCATGGCATTACTTATTTGCATCATTTGGAACCTCCATAAATTGTCTGCAAAAGTGCAAAGTAAGACCAAGCTGTGCTCAAAATCTGTAAAAAAACAATTTCATTAATTACTTTAATTCTTCTAAAACTTCTAATAAAAAAGTGTAAGAAAAAGTTGCAGTTTCGCATGCATGAAATTCGAAGTCTTACCTACCCTCATAAATGAGTTGAGATTCACATCTGCATATCCGAACGCAGTCAACCGGCATGGTTTTTGAGCTCTATAAAAAATAAAGTGTCACTAAGGTAGAGTCTTATTATTGAAAACTATCAGAATAAAAAAATATTAAGTAATAATTCTGCGTTTATCAAAGGTTTCAACAAAATTTACAGCCCTGAAATCTAGACAATTCAAACCTTATTAATCTAACTTACGGAATATGAAAACAAATTGAGCTTCTCTGAAAAGATTAAAAAAAAAACATCCCAGTGTACTTGTGCTCGTTGCGAGCGCCTCTATCCCCGCACTGACTCCACGATCGCTAGCTGTGTAACAGTTACACTCCGTTATGCTTCTTAACACCGGTCAGCACCCACCTTAGTATTTTGTAACCGATTTCCGCGAAGTTACGCCTGAATATATTATTTATCTTATTATTGAGTTTATGTTTTCCTGAGTTACTTACCTCGTTTGCATCAGCAGCAATTTCTTGCCAACTCTAGGCTCTGCCATATACCAATGACTTTTGTAAATAGCATCTTGAATAAACAAACTCTGTAAACAATAGTGTAGAACTATTTTTAACTAACTACCTACATTAAAGCAGTCAAAACACAACTATGTAGAAAATACTTACAGAAGTCATTAAAAGATCAGCAAAGAAACATAAAAAGAATATTTGGAACAAACTCATAGAGAGAAAACTCATGAAAGTCAAGACAAACGGCGTATTATCCTTGAGCATCTGAAAAAAATAATAACAGTAGTATTTTAATTTAAGCTTCGCGACTTAATATTAAAGTGTAGAATAAAATAAACTTACAGCAACGTTAAAACCAGTAAGACAAATGGTCATAGAACTGGATACGAAGTTAAGTAAAGTTGATTTGGAGTATATTGTTTCCAGGATTTCGACTAACCTAAAAAAAGAATAACAAAGTAGTAGTCCAACAATAGGATAAAATCAAATCTCAACTTAAAGCTGTCAGAAGACAAAATTATGTAGTAGAAGCTATTATAATTTTAATAGATCTCCAGATTTTTCTGTGAAAGACCGGTATGTATGGAATGACGAAAGAGATTTTATCATTCCATACATTCCAGTCTAAGTCGTTACTGATCAGTCCGAGCAAGTTTATTATTCTAGTTCTACTAATTCCTTGGGGCAGTTGCGTGCGTGGCTGCCATAAACCATGAAGGACCCATCAGGGTAGATAACTTACTTGAATAAATCTTGGTGCCATTTGATGATATCTCTGAACTTTTCCTTGAACGCATCATCATCGAGGAATCGTCTATTAGCGCTCTGAACAGGGATGATGTTTTCGACGTTATGCTCGAGAAGCTTGAACTGGATTCGGATGTAGGTACAGCAAATGAAGAATAAGTAATCGGCTGCGCAGATGTCGATAGAGACAATGCATTCTAAAAAAGGAAGAGGTGATAAGTGGTTACGAGAATATAGAGAACATTCCGTATGAATAATTAGTACACAAAGCAAAATAATTACATAGCAATAAACTTAAACAATGAATAGAGTAAACATACAATTAATAATATACATAAACATTTTCATAAGAAGCGTAAGTATCTAAATAACATTTGGAGGGAATTGTTAAAGCCAACGTTAGAACTTAAATCAGAAACTTACCAGACCATATCTGATGCAAGTAAACGAACGGCCAGACCAAAGTTTTGAACGGATCGAAAGGGTAAAGGCATAAAAATGGTAGAATCAATTCTACCATCCCATTGTTATAATAAGAAACTGTCATTATAATAAGAGGACTACAGGCGAATAAAATAATAACCAAAATATACAACACAGAGCATACACTGAGAACAGTGTGAAGAAAATTTATCTCTTCATTCACAATATTATCTTTTTTTATAGATGGTGGGCGTTCCTTCTCTTTGTCTTCTAAAACTTTCAAATTATCAATCAGCTTGAGGACGTTACCTTCGTTTAGTACCAAAAACAGACCTTTGATGGTAGCCAAAGTACTAAGTGTGATACAAGGCGCAATATAGGTGAGGCCGAGAAAGTCTTTACCGGTTACGACCCCATCTATAAACCAATATATACCCCCGGCAAGATCAAAATTAAGCCAGAAGAAATTATGTATGTATATCAAACGATATTTGACTCTAGATGTAGATGCTATATTAGATTTCATGTTGAAGCCACCGTATCGGTGGAGGAAATCAACGCGTTTGATTGTTTCATCTATCATTTTCGATTTATCAACTTCTTAGATCAAGCAAGACAACACTATTAATGGTCTTTTTCGTTTCCTGCTACCCCTTTTTGTATCAAGTTGTGATTTGAATAATTTAAGAATTCAAAACCTCCTCCCTTGGTCAACATTCGGGTTCCGTACTTTTAATACCCTTTTCTAGGTTTCACCTAAGTATCAACTCACCTATGAAGTGATACCAAGCTTTTAATGACCTACAAGGAACTCTAAACCGATTAATAGGTGGTAGAGCGATTAAAATATCACTGTCACTGTCACACTTTTTCTTTTGCATGAATATTATTTTATATATCACATAATTTTAGAAACGGCAAATGGTCTTATAAGATCGAATACAGAAGGGAAAAAAATTGTAAAAAACATAAACCTGATTACGTAAAAATCTTAAACAAGTGTTTACTGATTATCCTTATCATTTTCTTATGATACGTAGGTAGTCGGAGGCACCTACCCCTATAATATATAGTACCTAGGGTACAAGTGGGAACAAACCAAGGCCTCCGACTACATAAGTATCAATAGAAAATAATAAGGACAATCGGTGAACACTGATCGAACATTTTTACGTAGTCGAGTTTAAATTTTTAACTATATTTTTTTCCACATTTTTGCTGATTGCTTTTTAATAGTAAACGTTATATTTTTTTGAACAGTTTTGAAAAGAGCAAACATATGCCTTTGCAATAATGCCCCATAGGAGCAAATTTACTATATTGCTTATACCCCGCTATCTCATTAGACCCCCAATTTCTTCTCGCCTAGCCTATCTATGACCACCGGAGTATTAAGGAGAATCAGTGAATACCTCATTTATGTATCATTGATTCTTCGGACATGTAGTTTCAGCGCTACGGGGGAACAAAAAGTTGGCTATATACAAACATACATACATAGTAGGGTAGATAACACACAACCTCATACCCCTCCTCCGTTGGTAGTCGGGTAAATATGACGTTATAAATAAAGTTTGAATAAAACAAAAACTAGATTAAATTTATAATATATTGAACAGCTTTCAAATCTAATCTACCTCATGCAGCGCGCTTCTTCTTTATTTTCATAATAATAATATTCATGTCAACTAAGTTTTAATCAGTATCCCTATAGAGCGTTTGCAGTAAAGCAAAGTATGACCAGGATGTGCTTAGAACCTGAAAAAAGAAGTTTTATTACCATATTCAATTTTTACTTAATTTATTACAGCCAATGAATGACAAATGCAGGCAAGGACAAAACTATTTAAATCACATTCATATTATAAATTCGTAAGTTTGAATATTTGCATGTATGGTTATCCATACAAAAACGGATCTATAGATGTTTGTTACCTCCTTTACGGCAAAACTACTGGATGGATCGGGTTGAAAGTGTATAGTAAATTTTGATCCTGGAATCAAATATAAATGGCTGTTTTTCATCCCATTAATCAGTTCCCATGGGATAGAGATCACCTTTAAACGTATCCATAGAAACAACGCGTGCGAAGCCGCGTGCGGAAACTAGTCTTGAATAAGATGAAAAGTATTGGTCCTAATTTGAAACCTTGATATACCTTTTTGACAGTTTGTTATAGGAAAAGGAGAAGTATAAACGAAAAATCTTACTCTCATAA
This sequence comes from Eupithecia insigniata, assembly GCA_947859395.1. NCBI lineage: Eukaryota > Metazoa > Arthropoda > Insecta > Lepidoptera > Geometridae > Eupithecia > Eupithecia insigniata. The sequence continues at coordinate 3,101,650 of OX402017.1, read as the reverse complement.
ACGAGTGGAGGTTTACAGCTGCAAACCCGAACGCAGTCAACTGGCATGGCTTTTGAGCTCTGTTTACAAAAGTTATAAGCTACACAATAATTTAAAAAATATTTTAAAGTACATATAATATAGAAAATTACAGCACCAATTGGCGGCTGGTACTCAATCAGTCTATCTCTGTTTATCTCCTCATAGTCTAGGAGAGATAAGATTATATGCAGGGACGAGGGAAAATATTTACCTCATCCCTGATTAGATAATTAGTAGGCCTTCTCTCATATTATTTGTTTTTCACTCTTACCTGATTTGCAAGATGAGCATATTCTTTTCGATTTTTGGTTCTGCCGTATTCCAAAGGCTCTGGTAAACTGCATCGTTGATTTCCACACTCTGTAAAAGAAAAATAATAACCTATCTACCTTTCTGAAACTTTTTTTATACTAACAAGGTGGTAAACGGGCTGGGCTGCCCGCCTGATGTTATCGCACCTTAAGGACGCCTGCAACATTAGGGACATTCAACGCACGTTGCCAACCCTACATGTCTTACAAGACCATTTTTCAATAACCCCATTTTAACGTATGTTCTAAAAATAAAGTTAACCAAAGACTTACAGAATTCATTAGAAGATCAGCAAAGAAACAGAGGAAGAATATTTGAAACAAACTCATGGAGAGAAACATCAGGAAAGTCACAACAAAAGCCATATCATTTACCATCTGAAACAGAAAATGATAAAAACAAGCATGCAAACCACTCACTAAAGCACAAATAAACCAGCCCATTTCTGAAGTAAATTTTAAGAACAAGCAATAAAACTATAGATGGAAGCATAATAGGGATAGACATAATAGAGATATCAGGTTAAACAAATTACCGTAACATTGAAGCCTGTAAGACAAATTACCAAAGAACTTGACATAAAGTTCAATAAATTAGACTTGGAATAGATATTTTCCAGGATTTGAGTACATCTGCAAAACATTATTTAAAATAGATTAAGATAATTATATGGCTTGACTGTTGTTATTCTCCTTAGTTAATTTATTTAGCTTACGTTAATTTAAAAAATATGTGGGATAAAAAGAATGCTATCTCATTAAGGATATAACGAAGAATAGAATAGTAGTATATATGATGGATGATTTAGATAAAAAACCATCAAAACGGGTTAAAACTTTCAATAAAATGTAAAGTCATAATAACGTACTCAATCAATTCCTGATGCCATGTGATGGTATCTCTGAATTTAGCCTTGAAATCATCATCTTCATGGAACCTGGTACCGTCGCGCTGCACAGGGATCAAGTTCTCGATGTTGTGCTGCAGAAGCTTGAACTGAATACGGATGTAGGTACAGCACGTGTAGAATAAGACATCAGCAGCGCCAATGTAGAGGCAGACGACAGTTTCTATGAAAAAGAAAAAGTAAGCAGTGGTAATACGAATGAAATCAATAGAAATTTATACACGTCATAGTAATTCTGTCTGACTGTTTGTTACTATTTAACGACTTAGTGGATGATATTAAAATTGATTAGGAAGATAAATTGTATTCTGCAGGCTGAGGCTAACATTTGTGCCGTAAAAAAGTTATTTGAGGATGAGGATGTAATTGCAGCTAACAACTTTACATACAATGCTTCGTACCTGACCACACCTGATGTAAGTAAACAAACGGCCAAACCTCGGGTCTGTTCGCATTGAAAGGATACAGAACCAGAAATGGTAATATTAGGTCCACCTCACCGGAATTCAAATATTTCACTATAATTATCAATACTGGACTGATCGCAAACAATATTATCAGCATCAAGTACAATAAGTTGTTCCCATTCACCACCATATGCAGGAAATCCCTCTCTTTCTTTACAATTTTATCTTTCTCGTCTGAATGCTTTCTTTCCTTGTCCTTTTTCTCTAGATTCTTAAGACTCTCTATTAGTTTTAGGACGTTTTGCTCATTGCTCATGAGGTAATATCCTTTAGTATTACTCAGAATGCTTAATACTATGCAAGGGGCAGCGTATGTGAGACTAAGGAAGTCTTTTCCTGTTAAAATACCATGAAAGAACCAATAGTAAGCCCCTGCAAGGTCACGGTTCAGCCAAAAGATGTTGAAGTAGAAAACCACTCGTGATTTTAAGTTGGGGTAGATATTTTTACCACTTTTTATGTTGATGCCAGCAATACGGAATATCGTTTCCATTTTTTTTATTGTCTCGTCCAATAGTGTGTCTTCCATATTTAGCTTTGTTTGCCTTGTGCGTGCTGCTCTATTTTTTTATTAACAAGAAAAAATTATGATACATATTTGTCCTGTTTTGAACCGAATCTTTTTTTTAAAATAACTACTAAAATATACGAGGTTATATACCTACTGTCATTTTAGTATTTCATTCAAACACCTTGCCTATTCTAAACTACAAAGAAAACAGGATCGCCTGTAGTTTAAAAATGTGTAAAAAATAAGAATACTAGATAATTCTTAATAACCTATAATTCGTTTAGTAAACGTATTCCGATATGTTTTGTTTATGGAATACTTCTGTTTTATGTAATTTATCAAGTTCTGGGAAGTTTTCCTTACGCCACTTCTATTTTTAAATCAGTGCTAAGGTGTAGGTTTTCCTTGATCAACGTAAGTAAATCATTTTCATTTACTTATAAACGTTACTATCAACTTGTCAATGTGTCATTCAGATGCTATTTGAATTGAGACTGCTTTTTAATATGAAAACTGATGTTTAATTTTTAAAAGCTAATAAAATACTGGAACTTCCACACAAGCCCCAAGCAGAGCTTATATTATGGGTACTAGATGACTGCTATACACAATACAATACCATAGATAGATATTTTTTATTATATATTGAAATACCTAGAACAAATAAAGTTTGTTTTTCCTTATATTAGGAACTTTGGTATAACGTGCAAAAATGGAAAATGGCGATTGCTAAATCTTTGAGAGGATCAATAGCAGTAGCGTACGTAGCGTTATTATTCTCTTTGAATAGCAGCACTGAACCTTTTGATAAAACAGTATCGATGTTTTATATGTTCTTATAGTATTTAATTCACGATATATTGACTTACTTTTTTAAATCTGTAGCGATATTTTTTATTCCTATTTAATTTATCTAAATTACTTAAGTACTCCAGATTTTTTTTAAAGATTATTATATTTCTTAACAGCAGAAGTAACTATATTGTAGCACAGGTTTTTTGTTTCCGTAAAGGTAGACCAGGTACTTGGTTATTTTGATTTCCATATAACTTAAGTGAGTACAAATATTAATCTAATTTATTTATAATTTCTCCTTAATGTTATACTAACATGTATTCATGAAAAATTAATGTTGTTTCAAAGGAAGGAAAGTACCTCTTCAGTTAATTATTATTTTGTCATGTAATTAGTGTTTTTATCTATGGTCAAGATTAGGTAGATGTAAAACGTTGCAATAATAGCCGAAAGCACCTAAATAAAGTTGAATGTGAATTAAAAGATTTTTATTTTTAACCGACTTCAAGAGAAGGAGGTTATCAATTCGTCTGTATGTTTTTTTTTTTTGTATGTATGATACGCGATATCTCCGTCAATTATGGACCGATTTTGAAAATTCTTTCATTATTGTATAGAAAATGATCCCGAAAGGGTCCCATATTTTTTTATCCCCAGGGGATTAGTACTTATCCCGTAAAACTTAAAGTCAGTGTAAAAGTAAGGGAATTTGAAGTCAGATTGAGCTGAAATTTGGCATACTTGTGTAAGTTCGGTGACAATGTCATGGTACCATCGAGCTGGTCTGATGATGGAAACCGAAAGTGCCCCAAACAAAACGACTTAACCACGTCGAGTTTGGGTTCGTTGGATTTGTCTTCCCAAGCACTTCAGTCCTAGATGATATAAAAGCTTGCATTTAAAAGTGTTTTAAAATATTGATTTTTTCACGTTTATTCTTGAATATTTGAACAGAACATTTATTTAACTTTTGCAGTAATTTGTCAAAGAACAATTTTATGTTTGTCATTTTGTTGTTTTTCTGTCAGACTGGGATACCATGAATCGACGTCTATGTTGCCTACTGAAATTGTAGTAAATAAGTGACTCACTTTTATAGATTTCCTGTCCAGTGTTAATATTGGCGTCTCTTTGACAACAATGATGTAGCATAGAGATTACAATTTTATAGAAATGTCCAACACTTCATGCGAAGTTTTGAATTATCACAAAATTTTGAATTAGTTAGTGACAATGAATTAATTATATCGCGTCATTAGCCATGTTTTTTTTGTTGGGGTGCAGTAAAGTATTTTTTTATTGTATTGAATTACATGAAAGACCACCAATCCGCCTGCCAAGCATGGTGATTATGGCAAATCCCCCCTACATGGGAGACCATCCACTCGATGGACCGACGACATCGAAGCGGTCGCAGGGAGTCGATGGATGGAGGCGGCTCAGGACCGCTATTTGTGGCGTCGTACGGGGGAGACCTATGTCCAGCAGTGGACGTGTATGGGCTGATGATGATGATGATGACATGAAAGAAATACGCAAATCTCTCTCATAGATAGTGATAGTGTTATGAATTCAAAATTATGATATTACCTAAGTACTACTACACTACCTAACCTACCTACTTGTTATTCAGAAAAAAAAATATAGTTCACTCAATAATTTATGCGAATTATAACGTGCTATATATCGTACAGTTGTCTATTTTTGACCAGTCATAATATTTAATGAAATCAATAAGAGGAAGTACATACATATGTATGTCGTAGCGCTCGGAGGGAGTCGATGGAGGCGGCTCAGGACCGCTATTTGTGGCGTCGTATGGGGGAGGCTTATGTCCAGCAGTGACCGTGTATGGGCTGATATGATAATGATGAATTAGAGGACGATATGTCAAGCGTTGAAGCTTCTTAATATTTTTAAGTGTATCATTCTACCTCGATGTTTTCCTATCGACAATATTATGCAAGCTATCATTATAGGTTTTGTTAAACAACATGCATTTTGAATTAGATAATTTAACCGTAATTATTTCCACGTCTGTAATTAGCACCTACGAATTAAATTATAGCGTAAGTTCTAGAGTTTAGTTTAATTACAATAAATAGGTATTTTATTATTTATTTAGATAGATAGATATTTATTTAATGTTTTTTTACATTTTTCTGTTAATATCGTCTTGAATCCTAAGTTTATCTAGACACTAGGCTTCTCTTAACACAATAATTTGTGAGTAAGCATCGGAATGTAGAGCAATTTCAACTAACATGTCATTATGAAATCAAGTTTCTACTTTAGCGAGGACCTAAGTATTAACAGATTTGCAGAAGGATTTTGTCCCATTTTGCAGGATACCTACTAGAACTCATGGCATTACTTATTTGCATCATTTGGAACCTCCATAAATTGTCTGCAAAAAAATGCGAAGTAAGACCAAGCTGTGTTCAGAACCTATAAAAAGCCAATTTTAATAATTACCTAATTCATCACCAAATTTACGTACACGTTCCCTATGTATTCGAGAAATCTTCTATTAGCTCTCTGAACAGGGATGATATTTTCGACGTTATGCTGGAGAAGCTTGAACTAGATTCGGATGTAGGTAAGGCCTTTGCAATGATGCCCCACTCGAACAGGTCTACTATATTACTTAGACCCCGCTATCTCGTTAGACCCCAATTTCGTCTGAAGTCATATAAGCTTAAACCACCGGAGTGTTGAGACGAATCAATCGATACCTCAATGGATGGCTCAGATCAGGTCAAAAGTCACTAAAGCCCACTTTTTACCGTTGTCATGCAGTTGTTCATGTTTTTACCAGTTAAAAATAATCTTGTTTTTTTTCTATCGTTAGGCGTAATAGATTTTTCTATAAAATATCTCTAAGTAGGATTTCTTCAATTCAGTCACATAGCCCCCCTACGTTGGTAAACGGGTAAAAATAAAGTCATTATTATATTATAAATGCGAAAAATTGGATGTATGAATGGATGTTTGTTACCTCTTCACTCCACAACTACTGACCGGATCGAGCTGAAGTTTTGCACACAGATAGTTCTAGGCCCGGAAACAAACATCGGCTACTAGATAAAAATCCCTTTAAACGTTTCCATAGAAACAACGCGTGCGAAGCCGCAGGCAGGAACTAGTTTTAAATAAATAATGTTGGACAGTGCACACTACATCATCTACGAGCCCAAGCTAAGCAGAGCTTGTGTTATGGCCTACCCATAACACAAGCTCTGCTTAGCTTACTAGATGACTTATATACGTACATAATACATATAATATATTACATAGATAGATATTTTTTATTCTACATAGAAAATACCCAGAACTCCCGAGACAAACATTTGCAGATCGTACAAACATTTGTCCCAAGGTGGGACTCGAACCCGCAACCTTCTGCGTCGCAGGCGGATCTTTGCCTTCCGTGCCTCATAGGTTTAAATAAAACAAAAACTCGATAAATGTTTTATTATATTGAACAGCTTTAAAATTTCTTAAGCAGCTCGCTTCTTTTAATAGAACATATCCTTGTCGACTTCATTCTAATCTGTATCCCTATAGAGCGTTTGCAGTAAAGCAAAGTATGACCAGGATGTGCTTAGAACCTGAAAAAGAAGTTTAATTTCCATAATAAACTTTTTATATAAATTTATTTAAGCCAATGCAGGTCGCAGGGAGTCGATGGGTGGAGGCGATTCAGGACCGCTATTTGTGGCGTCGTATGGCCTCCCTCATACGTCTTATGTCCAGCAGTGGACGTGTATGGGCTGATATAATGATGATGAATGCATGGCAAATGCAGGCCAAGGACAAATCTGTTTAAATCACACTTATATTATAAATTTGAATGTTTGCATTGGTTTCCATGTATTGATAAACATCCATACAAACATCCATACATCCAAACGGATTTATGGATGTTTGTTACCTCTTCACGCCAAAACTGCAGAACGGATCGGGTTGAAATTGCATACAGGTAATTCTAATCCTCGAATCAAACATAGGCTACCTATTTTTCATCCCATAAATCACTTCCCATGGGATAGAGATCACCTTTAAACGTTTCCATAGAAAAAAAGTGCGAAGTCGTGGGCAGAAACCAGTCTTGAATAAGATGAAAAGTATTGGTCCAAATTCCGATTTCTTTTTATAGGACCAGAAGAAAAATGAAACGAACTTAATCGACCATTTATCTTTAAGTTCTTACCCTCATAAACGAATGGAGATTTACATCTGCAAACCCGAATGCAGTCAACTGGCATGGCTTTTGGGCTCTGTTAACAAAAGTTAAAAGTTTCACAATGGTTTCAAAAATATTTTGTAGTACAAATAATATAGAAAACAGCATCAAAGGGCGGCTGTCCCTCAATCAGTCTATCTCTATTTATCTCCTCATAGCTTATTAGTGATAAGATGCAATGTAAGTACCTTAATTTTTTTTAGCTACGCACTCTTACCTAATTTGCATGATGAGCATATTCTTTCCGATTTTTGGTTCAGCCGTATACCAAAGGCTCTGGTAAACTGCATCTTTAATTTCCACACTCTGTAAAAGGAAAATAATAATCAGAACTATCTACTAATCAAAAAAAATCATAGCACCGACTGCAATAACAGGGAAATTAGATGCATGTTGCCGACCTATATATTATGTTTAGAAGACTATTTTTAAATAACCCCATTTTAACGTATGTTGCAAAAATAAAGTTAACCAAAGACTTACAGAATTCATTAGAAGATCAGCAAAGAAACAGAGGAAGAATATTTGAAACAAACTCATGGAGAGAAACGTCAGGAAAGTCACAACAAAAGCCATGTCATTTACCATCTGGAACAGAATTTGATAACAACAAACAAGCAATACCACTTACTAAAGCAGAAAATTAAATAAGCTTGCCAATTTGAAAGGCCAATTTTAATGAGAAGAAATAAAACTATGTAGATGGAAGCATAATAAAGATAGAAACAGATAGCAAGAAGGTAGCAAGTTAAACAAATTACCGTAACATTGAAACCTGTTAGACAAATTACCAAAGAACTTGATATAAAGTTCAATAAATTAGATTTGGAATAGATCTTTTCCAGGATTTGAGTACATCTGCAAAATATAAGATAAGGACATTTATATGGCTAGACTGTGATTATTTTACTTAGGTTAATGACTTTAATTTTAAAAACGTGTGGGAAAGAAGGACTGCTGTCTCATTAAGGATATAACGAAGAATATAACAGTATAATATGGATGATTTCATAAAAAACCATCAACTCAGATTAAACCTTTAAATTTGATGTAAAGTCATAATAACGTACTCAATCAGTTCCTGATGCCATTTGATGGTATCTCTGAATTTAGGCTTGAAATCATCATCTTCAAGGAACCTGGTACCGTCGCGCTGTACAGGGATCAAGTTTTCGATGTTATGCTGCAGAAGCTTGAACTGAATACGGATATAGGTACAACAAGTGTAGAATAAGACATCAGCAGCGCCAATGTAGAGGCAGACGACAATTTCTATGAAAAAGATAAAGTAATCAATAAAGTCACTGGTAAGACGAATGAAATCAATATAAATTTATACACGTCTTTGTAATTATGTATGCCTGTTTGTTACTTTTTAACTACTGAGTGGATCATATTGAAATTGTTCGTACCTGACCACACCTGATGCAAGTAAACAAATGGCCAAACTTCTGGTCTGAACGCATTAAAAGGATACAGAACCAAAAATGGTAATATTAGGTCCACCTCACCAGAATTCAAATATTTCACTGTAATTATCAATACTGGACTGATCGCAAACAATATTATCAGAACCAAGTACAACAAGTTGTTTCCATTCACCACTATATGCAGGAAATCCCTCTCTTTCTTCACAATTTTATCTTTCTCGTCTGAATGCTTTCTTTCCTTGTCCTTTTTCTCTAGATTCTTAAGACTCTCTATTAATTTTAAGACGTTTTGCTCATTGCTCATGATATAATATCCTTTAATATTGCTCAGAATGCTTAATACTATGCAAGGGGCAGCGTATGTGAGACTAAGGAAGTCTTTTCCTGTTAAAATACCATGAAAGAACCAATAGTAAGCCCCTGCAAGGTCACGGTTCAGCCAAAAGATGTTGAAGTAGAAAACCACTCGTGTTTTTAAGTTGGGGTAGATATTTTTACCACTTTTTATGTTCATGCCAGCAATACGGAATATCAATTCCATTTTTTTAATTGTTTCATCTAATAGTGTATCTTCCATGTTCAGCTTTATTTTCCTTGTGCTGCTGAATTTTTTTGTTAAGTACTATAGATTTTGTTCTGTTTGCCATTAAATATTAATTTAATTTCCATTTTTTTATCATATACATACATAGTTTCTAAATAAGTATTATTAATAATAAGTAAGTATTTATTTTCATTTTAGTATTTCATTCAAACAACCTTGCCTATTGTTACTGACAACGAAACCAAGATCGCCTGAAGTTTAAAAATGTGTTTATATGAATAGAAATTCTTAATAACCTAGAATTCGTTTACTAAATGTTTCTGATGTATTTTGTTCATGGTAAACTTCTGTTCTACATAATTTACCAAGTACTGGCAAGTTTTCTATATGCCACTTCTATTTTTTAATTAGTACTTACTCAACTCACACTAAGTATCATATTTCCTTGATCAAGGTTGGTAAATCATTTTCATTTACTTATTTAAATGATAGTGTACAGTCAATTTGTCAATATGCCACTCAGAAACTGCTTTAGTTTTTAAAACCCTTAAAAATAAACTAAGTTTGCTTTCCCTTATTTTATGGGAGTTTGGTATTGCTTGCACAAATGTGAAATGCTGATTCGCATAATCTTTGAGGAGTATCAATAGCATCTGAGCATCATAACACCTTATTTCTTATTTGATAATAATAACTATGTTTATAGTATACAATTTGACTTGTCTAAGTGCTTATTTTGTAAGCCTAAAGAAATAAAGTTATTGATTCTGATTCTGATTCTGATTCATCACTGCACCTTTTGATAAAGCAGTATCTATGTATAGTATATATGTATGTTCTTATAGTATTTAATTCACAAATATTGTAAAATTTCTATTCCTATTTACTTTACCTAAACTAATTAAGTAGGTAGTTCCGAGTGAAATATTTTTAAGACGTTAACGGATTTATATATTAACAGCGGGAGTAAGTATATTGTAGCACAGATTTTTTTGTTTCCTTAAAGATACTTAGTTACATTAATTTCCATAAAACAACTTCACTGAGAACAAAACTTAATCTGATTTATTTAAAAATTCTCTTGATTTTATACTCATACTTATTTATGAAACATTCATGCTATATAATTTCAACGATAAGAAAGTTTCTTTACATAATTATTTTGTCGTGTAATTAGAGTTTTTATCTATGGTGTGTTATTTATTAAGCATTCGTTTATTTTATGTATTTTCCCATGCCGTTTGTTGTAGGACGTTGTTTGCTTTACATACTTTTCTAAGTCTTGGCCAAGTTGCTCCGGAGCTTTTAGTGGGACTTTCAGTTATTTTTTAGTGTCCAGATCAATTTTGAATTTCTATCAGTCAGTATTTTTATTGGACGATATTCGGTTTTTAGGATTCAGTACCCGAAGGGTGAAAACCTTTTACTAAGCTTCCGCTGTCCGTCCGTCTATCCATCAGTGGTATCTCATGAATCGTAGAAGTTGGACTGTTGAAATTTTCTTCAAATGTGTATTTCTTTTGCCGTTACATTGAGAAATAATAAAATACATATGAAAATTAAAGCGGCTCCCATACAAAAAACTATTCTTTTTGGCTATTTTTACTTTACTTTTGTCAAGGTATATCTCCTGAACCGTAATAGGTAGACAGTTAAAATTTTTACAGGATTCGTATTAAATTAACCGTTATAACAACAAATAATAAAAATAAATTATATATTAAATTATATATTATGGGGTCCAACGTCCATACAAAGTTGAGTACCGATTACTGAAGTTACGTAAATTCGGGTGCGTTCAGTACTTGGATGGTTGACCGCGCCAAGTCGGCTTTATGCTATTTTAAAAAACGTGTTCCTTTTCTGATATCTTATGAAACCCTCCACTGGGTGTTAGGCTTTTTCAATATTTCAACACAGTTTCAGTGGCATGATTATGCCCATCGCCAGCAGGGCTGGCGATAAGCGGTGACTGGGCAATTAATATAAATTTTAAAAAATGAGACTCGCGCTAGGAAGTTGGATCAAGGGTCAGATTCAAAAGGCGGTACTCCTGGACTCGGCGCGTATCGTCAGGAAGTTCCTCTCTCTGCAGCCCTAGTCACCGGCCGCTTGAGCCTAGCTTCGCGGCCGGTGATCCACCGTTTTGATATATTTTTTACTGTAGATTAGTTTTATATGTTACCTTTTGTATTTTCTATAGTAAAAAAAATATTTTTAGCGAGATTTAAAATAAACGAAGTGAAATAAAGATAATGTAATAATATTTTTCTAAAACCTATCACAGGCACACCAGTTCTCAGATGATTTTATACCTATATCCAGAAGATTATCTAGTACAAAAGTTCCTGTACTTAGTGTTACCTTTAGATAAATAAGAACCTATTGCGAGAGATAAATAAATGGTTTATTATTAATATGAGAATGGTGTGGTAAACTGGAGTAAGCCACTTTTTGTTCGTTTTTCCTAGCTCTGGCTTCCACTGAAGCTCGTTCCCACTTCCTAGAATGATAAATTGACGTATCTGAACATCTTTTTTGTTATTCAACAGGTTGGTTTCAACGAGTGAGAGTTGGAAAACGAGAAAAACATTCAGACATATTGGCTTGCGAAAAATGATGTGCATTTTAACCGACATGGGAAAAAGGAGGTTAGCTATTTATTCAACCAGTTGGGTCTTTATCGTACATGATCCTTTTAAAGTAATATGCGTTTTTTATTGCTCGAAAATTTTTTAAACCAGCTGCTGGCCGCGCCTTCGCGTTTTATTGGGATAAAAATAGCCTAAAAGTTATTTTAGGTCCCAAACTATACCCATTACCAAATTTCCAAATTTCAGCCCCATCAGTTCAGTTGTTTTTGCGTGAAAGAGGAACAAACATCCAACACACAAACATTCACAAACTTTGACTTTTATAATATTCGTAGGAGTTATAAATGCTTTCCCTTATATGAGAGATTAAAAAATAAGATGCCTTCAATATTACTGAGGTATTCCTGCAAAAAACTAAGAAAAAATTTGTCTTTTGCAGTACCTAAAAGTTTTGAGATTCAGAAAAAAGAATTGCTTATGTACCGAAGTAGTGGTTTTTCTTCTGCTTGTCTGAAGGCTTTGTAAAACTTTTGTAAATGTATCTTCCTATTTGTTAACTAGTCTGGTACCTATAACTTCTAATAATTTCAGTTCTATGAAACTAAGAAAAATCTTATCTTGTGTTGAGCAAAAGTTTATGAAAGATTTCCGAAAATGAGGCGGTTCGGGCGTCGTTTGGGGGAGGCCTATGTTCTGCAGTGGACGGGTACGGGCTGATGATGATTCTGTAAAGGAAAAAAAGTGGTTTATAAAATTTGAAAAATATGTTAGGTAGGTACCTTTTTTAAACTTCTTCAAAAGGAGGAGGTTCTCAATTTGTCTGTATGTTTATTTTTATGTATGTATGTTACGCGATATCTCCGCCAATTATGGACCGACTTTGAAAATTCTTTCACTATTGTATAGAAAATGATCCCGAAGCGGTCCCTTAAAAATATTATCCCCAGGGAATTAGTATTTATCCCGCAAAACTTAAAATAAGTGTAAAAGTAAAGGAATTTGAAGTCGGTTTATAGTTTTTTAAAATACGCCATATTATTATGTTATGCGTCATGGGTACGTTACATCCTGTATAAAAATATTTACATAATAAAACACCTACTAATATTTTAATCATTACTTCCCTTACTTAATTTTTACCTTCCTCTTTCGAAATGAAAACACGTAATTAGGTAAATAATTATAAGGTCATCGTTTATGTATTGTTTCTGTAAGTAGTAATTAGGTATTTAAATATATGTAATAAATACAGAGGCCGCCAGGTGAAAAAACTTAAAATAATTTACGTATAAATAAACTAGTTTCAGATCGCGGCTTCACACACGTTGTTTCAATCGAAACGTTAAAAAGTTATTTCTATAACATTGGAACTAATTTAGGGGCTAAAAGTAATTTTATTTTAGGTCCAGACCTAAATCTATGCAAAATTTCAACCCGTTTCGTTCAGTAGTTTTGACGTGAAGAATTAACAAACATCCATCCAAACTTTCGCATTTATAAAATTAGGTAGTGTGATGTTATTTGTATTTAAGTACAGTCATGCTCACAATAAAAATGCGAAACTATCCCTATATTAAATTCCTAGTAAATTCCTACAGCACTTGTCAAAACTAAAACACATGGTCGCTGGACATTCACGCACACAAGCGTAGTAGACAGATAATGCATACTTTGTATGTAGAAGTGTTCAGTAATTCAAAATGTTTATAGAAGTGAATCTCGGACGCGCGACAATAGGGAATTATGTTTGTTATTCGAAAAAATAACGAATATATTTTTTGTAATTTTCTTTAATGACAATAATCACTTTAGAAATACACATATCTATAGGTACATAATATTTAATATTTTTGCAGCCATTTATATCATTTGGAATAAATTTAATTTAATCCACCCGCAGTAACTACCAGTAACATTAGCCCTGAGTTTGGTTTTGCGATAGTATAAAGAAGTCATCGTAAGGTCTCATTTTTGTATAGGATTTGCGTAGTTCGTTGTTGCGGTCATGCCGCACGAGAGATAAGTATGTTCAGTGGACGTATTGTGCTGATGCTTTTGCTTTTCTTTTTACTCCAGTGGCTTGGTTCAGATATTATGTTAGTTAGTTCTTTATCTATAGTCAGTTCATAATATTAATATTTGTCTCCGCAACACAGACTTTGCCTAGTGCTAAGACCGCCAGGAAATATGTACCTGAATTGTTATTTAATAAAATAGGTAAAAATAAATATGTTACAATTTAAAAACTTAAAATTTTAATGTCGATATTAATGAAAAAGTATTAAGCAAAAAAACTCCGACGGCGACGACTTGGCGGCGGCGTCGCGATGCGGTATTTTTTCGTTCACTTGCGGTTCTATAACCAGAAAAGCAAGTTGCCTTTTATAGTTATAGGTGTGTATGTATGAGTACGTACACTTGTGTATGTGTGAGTTTGCGTAAACTTGTGTGTGTGTGTAGGTGACGTATGGAGCCACCCCTGCTGTGCCCGCCGTAGCATGACCCTAGAAAGAATAGGGTTGGTGCTTGTTGCTCTGGTACTATTTTTATTTTATTGTTTCATTTAGGAAGCTATGGAGAGAGCTACGCTCGGATTTTCTCTACGCGATAGAATCCGGAATACGGAAGGAATCCGTAGAAGAACCAAAGTTACCGACATAGCTCTCAGAATTAGCAGGCTGAAGTGGCGATGAGCAGGCCATATAGCTCGAAAAACCGATAGCCGTTGCGGAATAAAGGTTCTCGAGTGGCGACTGCGATGCAATGCGAAACGGAGTGTGGGAAGACTTCCCACTCGATAGACGGGGAGAGATAGGAGTCTTTGGATGGAGACAGCTCAGGACCGCTTTCCTCACGAAACGGTTAAAGGTATTTATATCCCATTTCTGTCCCAAACTGTACCCATACCAAATTTTAGCCCAATCAGTTCAGAAGTTTTGCATGAAAGAGGAATAAACATCCACACATCCAACCTCACAAACTTTGACGTTTATAATATGAGTAGGAAGTAGGGTAGTATACTAAACTATAGAATAGAATATCATTTATTTCGACACACACATAAAGTACATAAAAAACAAACAGAAACATAGATCACGGAAGTTCTTATCCTAGGTTACAAAATTGATTGGCGTTAGTCAACTAATCAACATCTTGACTGCGATTACGAATCCGACTACCAAGATTGGTGATTGAAGTGGTGATTATTGAATTAACGTTTGGGGAGGCAGAACCAGTTTTAAAAAAACGATAAATTGACTTCAAATTCCCTTACTTTTACACTCTTTTTAAGTGTTACGGAATTAATACTAGTCCTCTGAGGATACAATTTTTATGGGACTACCTTGGGATGATTTTATATACAATAGTGAAAAAAAAACAAAATCAGTCCATAATTTGCGGAAATATCGCGTAACATACATACAAAAAAACATACAATCAAAAAAGAACCTCCTAATTTTTTCAAGTCGTTTAAAAAGGAACGTCACGATCACGTCAAACGTCGTTACAAACGTCAAATAAACTCCTCCACCAGGTCATCATTGAGGTAGAAATACCTACACAAAACCTGTGAACATTGAAGGAAAATTTATATCAGATAAAAATCAAGAATATTATCTGCCTCCATTGATTATTTTTATAAAAAAATGGTTTCGTTATACCTTCAAACTTGATTTCGACTTCACACTTAGTACAAAAACTTGCGCGGTCATGGCAGGGTCGTGCGGTCATGGCGACCGAAAAGTGTTTATATGCTACCTTGGATCTTGGATTACGTTTTATGATTTTACAAGATATAATATGATTGTTTTGAAAAAACTAATAAATTGGCGTGTTTTAAAAAACGATAAACCCACTTCAAATTCCTGAACCTATCTCTTGTTAACGCCCGTTGCCATCGAAACTGTTCGTTACCACACTTTGTGATAATTTGATTATTTTAAAAAAACTACTACTCGACTTCGTATCCCTCACTTTAACTCTGTTTTTAAGTTTTGCGGGATAAATACTAATACCCTTGGGATTAACTGTTTTATGGGACGACCTAGGGAACATTTTCTATACGCGCAATAAAAAAAATTCTCAAAATCGATCCATAACTGGAGGAGAATTCGACGAATAATTTGATTCCCGAGGGATCATTAGTATTTGTCTCGCAAAACTTAAAACAAGTGTAAAACTAAGGGATTCGAATAATTTTTTAGTTTTTTTTTCAAAATAATCAAATTATGCGTACGACTGCCGATACGATGTCACATTTTTGCTTGTAATGCAAATCTTGATTGATAAAACTAAAGATATTTATGGTTAGTAGCTAGTTTTTATGTCGTAGGTAGTCATGTATACAAAACAGCGTTTATCATTGCTGTCCGAAATGTGAGTAAAGAAAAAAATAATATGTGACAATTGGGACAGTGTCCGAAGATTTTTTGTCCCAAATGTCGGCAAGCCTTTATTTCCATACAAGATCGAGATTGTTTCATATTTTTTCCCGACTGTCAAAGGACGCGGGTTATGAGGTTGGCGTTGGCACCCTATTATGTATGTATGTAGTAGCCTATTATAAAGTTCCCATGTAGGGCAGAAACGACAAGTCCGATTTAAAAAAATGATCGTATGGTTCCTATGTGACGTCAGATAAAATGGGGGTCTTAAGGCTCGAGTTTTCGAAATATTGCAAAAAGCTGAGTAGTATCAACCCTACTAACTTGGCTCACACCCCTTGCACGGAATAGCGCAAGCCCCCTACCGAGTCTAGCAAGTGATCACACACACTGACACACATACACACACGAATTGACAGCTCATAAATTAAAAGAACCTGTTTTATAGGGTAGTTCTTTGTCACTGAATTTTACATAAATTATTTTATATTTCAACCTCAAAATTAAACTCTACTTCTTCGAAATAAGCTCGATAAGGATCACGTGGCTTAGAATTACAGTGTACCTTATAATTTATGGACTAAGAATGGAATTTGAGATATTTTATATTAGGTGAGAGTTCTTGGATTCCGAATTTTGAGAAATGAAAAAGGTCGGATGTCGGTTGTTTTGTGTGAAAAAGTTTACATGAGTCTCTGGGTAGTTTTTTGTTGTCATGTTGGCATTAAATCAATGCGGTAGCAATGCAACCTTACTGAAATGAGGCGTTATTCAAAAAAGAATAAACCCTATTTTCCTTAGACCTCAATGGCAGGGATCATTCGCGGAAGAATAAAGTCTGTGGTAGAGTGTCATGTCAAATTATAAATTTCCGTAGACGGAGGATTTTTACTTACCCTCAGTCTACGTAAATTTCATAAAAGTGCCATGTCTTCAGTCTGATCGTAAATGGGATGTCATGTCCGAATATGCACGCACGGTCTATTTGGCGGGCCCTACAGAACATAGGCTGCTTGATCTTGGCCCAACGAAAAAACCGCTTTCGTTTCAATTTGTTTGAACTGTTTTTTAACATTTTGTTTATGCCCAACTGTGCACAATTGTGCACTAATTAGAGTAATTAGGCACAATATTTATTTACACAATATTATTATACAGTCTCCGTGGAGATTGGGAGCTAGGACATTATAAATGCATACATACTTATATCTGTTTGGTCTCTGTGACCTGTGAGAAATTATTGTTAAAACTCAGTAACTAAAAGAGCTAACAAATCTATAAAAATGCTAACTTACAAAACAGAATTTTCGCAAACAAAACTGCACCGCCTACAAACACAAGTTACCTTCTGAGGTAACTATACTAGGTAGAGAGAAAAAATTCTACATCAATAACGTCCCGTCAGTTGACATTTTATTGGAATCCTGAGAAAGGTGACTTTTTCTCCACACAGTGGGGGCATTCAGTAAGTCGTCCCACGCTGGGAAGTCATGTCTCTATTCGGAGAATAAAGAGACCACAAAACCGATCTTGAATGCCGTTGGTCGCAAAGTTTGGGAATATTTCAAATGAAATTTTTATTTTACAAGAATTTACTGAGTCTATAGATTACTTTAGTCTGAGGCAGTGCTTGAAACCCTGATCATTCAAAATTAATTACGTTTTTATTTCGAATTTTATTTAACCCTTATTTAACCCCAGTGTGAAAGCATTTGTTTTGTTTTATCTTACTGATATTTTAATTTTTCTGCTGTCTCTATGGAAAAAACTATGTGACAAAACAATAGTCAAAATTCATAAAATTGAATTGTGACGAATTTACACGTACTTTTTTTGTGTCGAATTTACTTTGTTTCAAAAGCACAACAACCCGTATAGCTGCACGTGAAAGGAGGTTTAGATTATAAAAAAAATATATAAATAATGCTGGACAATTCACACAGCATCATCTAGCCCCAAGCTAAGCATTATTTTGGTTATGGATACTGCGTATCAATGTAATGTATTGTGATTGTTATGTATATCAGATACATAATACAATACATTACTTATATAGATATTGCATATATTGCTTCGTCTGCGTATTGCATATATGTATTTATTAAAATTATAATAGTTACTTGCCTACTTAATAAATAAGGTACTGCTGGACAATCCACACTCCTGCGCGAGAATCGAACCCGCAAATTGTCGTCGCTTTTAATCTTGCTTGCTTTTTTCTGGCATACAACCTATGACAGCTAGTTACATATATATAATAAGGTCATAATAATTTTCGCCACGATTTTAGTAACCGACTTCGAATAAAAGAGGCGGTTGTCCATCGATTTCTCCGTCATTTATGGACCTCCTAAATAATTCCCACAATTTCTTTATGTTTAAATATTGAATATCTTTTATCACGTAAAAGGAGTTCGAATATCGTGCGATACAGAATTCACAAAAAAAGTAAAAATGTGACGTTACCCGGCGGGCGGGGGCGCTGCCTTCTTGTCAAACGGACACGGTAGGTACCTACAGAGGAGTTTCATATCTTGGGATATGGTTTACTTTATTACCCACTAGCTGTTCCAATAGCTAGCTTAAAAGCCCATTGGTACCTTCGATCAATCAGAATTTTGGTATAATAACGTATTTTTAACTACTTAACACGAATATCATAAAAAAAAATTGGTGCGATTGATATTTTTAATATTTTAGTAATTTTATATTATTATGTGGCAACAACAGAACATCTCCCGCGGTATTCTGCACTAATTTAACACCCTATCTATATTATAATTGTTCTTATATCCGCTGTACACATACAAACACCCTTTCTATGAAAAGCTAAAATAGTCTAAATTGGTTAGGAATGCGCGATTATGCAAACCGAACGAAGACGTTCTCCTTAGTTTTTCATATTCAAGATGGCGATTGCGCCAATTTTCGTTATAATATTCGTGATTAGGAGGTCAAAATATGTATGTTCTTATACCAAATTTCAGATTCATCGGCGGTAGGTATGCGCTTTTCGGAAGTTTATCCAGAAACCGGAAATCACCATTGAAACCATTTATTTCTTTGTGATTGTAGTAGTATACATTTTTTTTTAAATTCTGTATTGACAAAGAAAATAACAATCAAATAATATAAACAAATTAAACTAGGATTTACAATTGAAACAATTGAGCTAACTGCAGACTGTTGCAAACAATCTACAGATAGCTCAACTGGTCCATATTGATATTGTTTACAATATTGATCTTAAATATGGTCAGCACAATCTACTCTTTCGTGCGTACAAAAATATTACACCAAACATTCGTGTGTATGAGGGCTATAAATTATTATTGTCTTGTCTTTTCTAGGGTAGAGTCATGTTAGAGTGGAGACGAAAACGGGGTGCTAGGCGAGCAGGTCAGGAACTGTTGCCTATCAAAAAATGGTAGGTATCTTATCTTACATAAGCCAAACCATAAAATATCGCGAGATATATTCTTCCATCCCTACAACGTGTATACCCGCCTATTCAGAATCGTTGCATGCCAGCGCACACGGGTACCGGGCTGTCGTGTATTCTTACCAACTTATCCAGTAGTCGAGTCACTTGAAAATATACCTTAAGACAGCAAATTAGAGATCAAATCAATTGCATCAAAACTCTTGCGAAATGCCACTGTCCCGCCAAAATAACATTCCAAACTCAAACAAAGCAAAAGCCACCTTCTCTCCTCGTTCTAAGTTCGAAACGAACCGCTTTCTATATTCTGTTTTCAAAACATCTGTGATCGCCCGATAAAGGTGAAATGTTTCTTCTGACGCCGAGATAAGGTTTTATTTTCCAAGTTAACAAGATTGTATAAGATCGACAACGTTTCTTTTTTAGTCTTTACCAGAGTATTAACTTTATTTCCAGGGAAGTAAGAGTCAAAACAACTGCTGATTTGATTTGGCGGTAAAGGAATCTACCTGGGTTTTTTACCGCGCTAGTCAGGCATTGTCTACTTGAAAACGGTCTCACGAAGACTTTTTGAGTCGAATTCTTTGCCCGTTTAAAGATTTACTTGCACATGTTTGCTTGAAGAATAACTTTCAGACCTGCCGATGACCTCTATAAGGCTAGGTAGGTACTATTGGCAAGTGTTCATAGAATAAGTATATTCTATGAACACTTGCCAATAGTTATCATCTCCTCCCCTGGTTGTGTAGTCTAAAAAACAAAACCAATACCTACCATAAACTGGGATATCATCATCATCATCATCATCAGCCCATACACGTCCACTGCTGGATATAGGCCTCCCCCATACGACGCCACGAATAGCGGTCCTGAGCCGCCTCTATCCAACGACTCCTTGCGACCGCTACGATGTCGTCGGTCCATCGAGTGGGTGGTCTCCCATGTAGGGGGGGATATGCCATAATCACCACGCTTGGCAGGCGGATTGGTGATCGCAGTGTTGGTGTTTAAAAATACTCAGAAGGAAGCTGCTGCCCTTCCTCTGGTAGGTTCCCTTAGTCGGCTTTTACGACATCCACGGGTTGAGCTGGAGGGGTCGATATTCGTACGCCGCGACCCCACGGCTAAGAAATAATTGAATATTATTATTTAATTTATTTTACTCCTTACTACATTTTGATTTCGACTTTTTATACACTTTCCTACACTTTCGTCCCACGCTTCGGACCAAAGTGGGACGAACACGGAAAATCAAATTCAGAGGCGCTTTCATTCCGCATTCGTCCCACTTTTCAAAGGTAGGCTCTAGTACTGTCAGCCACACACTATTAATTATTATTGTTTTTCTTGTGTAAGTATAAAATTAGTTTATTTTTCTACTACAATTCTGTTCGGTATTTATTTTATGTCATCATCAGCCCATACACGTCCACTGCTGGACATAGGCCTCCCCCGTACGACGCCACATATTATTTTATGTATAAATGTAATACTCTAGTCTTATAATTTACTTAATAACCTGTGCATTTATGTAAAACTAACTGTTCCTCGCGGTTGCACCCGCGTTAAATTCGTAAGCCGTATATAAGCCGTAAATCTCGTATGTTTTACCAGGTCAAAAAGTAGCATATGTTACTGTCCATCCTTTCAAGTAACTCTATGCCAAAAATCAAGTCGATTTTTTTCGATTCGACAAACAAACAAACAAACACATTTTCGTATTTATAATAATATTATATAGGTAAGTTATTTATTTAACTTTTACACTAATTCTGCTCTATTTATGCTCAAAATCCTACTTAATATTATGAAAGTCAAAGTTTGTATGGATGGATGTATGGATATTTGTTACTCTTTCACGCAAAAACTACTGCACCGATTGGGCTGAAATTAGATATGGGTATAGTTTGGGACCTGGAATAACATATAGGCTATTTTTTATTCCGATAAAACGCGGGCGAAGGCGCGGGCAGCAGCTAGTATTGGCATAAAAACAAATGTCAATTCGCTTATGGGTAGGTAAGGTACGCTACCTTGACGGACACGTTAGGATTAGGATTTTCCGACACAATGTAAATTGTTTGAGAAATAGATAAATTAAATTGACCACGAATATACACTTTTACATTGTTACTTATCATCACTGTAGCGACGACATTGTAGCGGTCGCAGGGAGTCGATGGATGGAGGCTCGGTTACATAGTACACCTAGGCGAGAACGTGCCTAATTCCTATAGTGTGTCATTTGAGCCTTCGAGGAAAATAAAAAGTAGAATAAATATTTTATTTCTAGCGGTGTCATAAAACTTTCACTATCACTCGACGATATTCTGTAGAATTAATAAAATTGCCTACACCAAATTCAAAATTAGAAGAACTTCCCGCGCCAGCCTTTATCACTTAGGTTCTTTTTTCAAAATATTGTTTGGAAATCGGAAGAGGCAAGCGGACTTGGAGTAAAAACTTTTTGTCGTTTGACCTATTATGAAAATAACCATAGCTACTGGCCGATCTTTTAGAAAATAAAAAAAAACACGTTAGAAATGGATTTCCATACAGTTTTCCCTCCCGCTAAAACTCGTGAGAAATTAAATTCCATAGAGTTTTTCCTCCCGGATTCCTATACGCCTGCAATTACTTACTTTCTATCTTATATTTGGAAAAGGAATAGGCAACTTTCCGAGCAGGTGTAGTATAAAAATAATAATGGGTTTGTGAGGTAAAGTAACGGGCTTCTTTCAATTTGGAAACTATTCTCGACAAAAATAGGAAAATTTTCTTGGTAGGTATAATAGGAAGCTGACGTCGGTTCAAGGACTGGGAAGACTTTCCACTCGATGGACTCGATGGACCGACGACATCGAAATGGTCGCTGGAAGTCGTTGGATGGAGGCGGCTCATGGACCGCTATTCGTGGCGTTTGAGGGAGGCCTATGTTTATCAGTGGACGTATACGCGCTGATGATGATACAAAAACTACAGTAAGTCTTATTTCTAACCTTGATTTACAAAGTAAACTTAAATGTAACGAACCTTGGCAAAACCTCATTATAATAACAACCTTCGGCGTATTCGTTGAAATCGGTCATTGCCTAGTAACGCTGCTATTTCAAAAATACAGAAATTTTCCAAAACGAATACGTCATTGCCACTAATGAGAAAGTGACGACGTTAATTTTATAGGGCCGTAGAAAGGGACCAAGATACTAGGTAAAAGCGACGTAAGTGACAAATAAAAAAAAAATTCCCAATGTACGAAATATGTTTTTTTTTATGAAATTCTAATCTATAACATGTTTAAATATTGCCCACCTTATTAACCATAATTTATCTGTTATGCTAAATTTATTATTAGAAGTAAATCGAAAAAAGGTATAAATCTTTGAAAAATATTTCTATGGAGAAAAAATCAACCAATCATGTTTCTGCTCTATGAGTATATGTATATAAGAACCAAAAAATAAAAAAATTCTAGTTGTGGATAAACTGAACTCCCCACTATTTTGGAGAAATATCTCTTCAATTTTTTTTAATTATTTTAATTTTTTACTGAGCACCTTAATTATACTTACCTATCTATCTTCTAGTTTTACGCACACAGGGGCCGAACGAAAAACCTACTTCCTACTAATATTAATTATAAACATCAAAGTTTGTAAGGATGGATGTATGGATATTTGTTACTCTTTCACGCAAAAACTACTGAACCGATTAGGATGAAATTTGGCAAAAGAATAGTTTGGGATCTGGAATAACATATAGGCTATTTTTTATCCCGATAAAACGGGGGCGAAGGCGCGGGCAGCAGCTAGTCATTCATAGATGTAAGAAACTGTAGATAGTGCTTGCGGTGCTATTTGCACGGAGAGATTGATAAAATTATTTCAACCTTAGCACCTTTGACTTTAAACGTATCCCTCTATTCGAATCGAAGTTTCCTTCATAAAAGGTAAAATGCCTAAATGTGTCATTCTGAGACCATTGTTATGGTGGAGCAATAAATTTATTGAAAATAGAGCCCAATAATGTGTTTTCCCGGCCAATTACAATCTGGGTCTCTTCAAGACAAGAGTGAATAGGTGTCTTCTAGACCTTCGTGATACACCGTCGTGTCGGCCACATCGTTACTTTGATAGATATTTCGACTTTAACGAAAACGTAGAGCAGCATCAATAGTTAAAAAAAAAACTTTAATTACTTAACGCCCTGTGTATTTATAAATTTAAAACTTTTAAAAGATTGTTGAGATATGAAATATATCAAAGTGCTTCAAATATAAAATTTTGTGACCTTAAAGGACACGTCGAAAACTCAAATGACATTATGTAAAACTAGTAAATAAAGTGACCAAGGTGCGCGATGTTTCAGTGACAAATATTACCGGGTCAAATGGGCATGCTATGATTAATGTAACCATGTTATTAAAAAAAGTAAGCCCCCCTCCTAGAACCTTCACTTTCAGACCAATTAAAAATATATCATTAGAAGCCTTTAATAAAGACTTATACGCAGAAAATTGGGACGTTATAAATGACTTGCCAACAGTTGAGTTAATGGTAGACAAATTTAACTCAATGTTGATATCTCTCTTTGATAAACACGCGCCTTTAAAAACTATAACTGTAAGAAACAAGGGTTCTCTACCTTGGATAACAGACGTCTGCAAAATGATGATTGATGAGCGCAATAATGCTCATAACGCCTATCGTAAATCTAAAACTGATAAAGATAGACAATATTATAAAGAACTCATGACTCTAGTTTTAAAGGGTATTGCTGGGGAAAAGAGAGCTTATTTTAATACATTAATAAACTCGGAGGTTAGTAATAGTAAGGTTTTCTGGAAAAACTTAAAAGATAAAATTCTTGTTGACTCTTCTAAAGACAAATCGTTGCCAGTACATTTTAGCGATCCAAATAATATAAATGAACATTTTTTAAATGTGCCGGGAGCCAATGTAGTTCCCAACTCAGTTTTATCCTTCTTTGAACTCAATCGATTCCACGATCAAATCTTTAAATTAGCTCCTATCAGTTCAGCAGATATCAGTAAACATATAATGTCCATCAAATCGAATGCTGTCGGATGCGATGGTATTAGCAGAGATATGATCTTGTTTTCACTCCCTTGTACCCTGGATGCCATAACAGCCATTATCAATAAGTCTATAACATCTGGTATTGTCCCAAGCAAATGGAAAGAAGCGCATATAACACCTATACCAAAGAATAATAACCCTGTTGAGCTCAAAGATCTACGTCCTATTAGTATCCTTCCATTCCTCTCAAAGCTTCTAGAGAAGGCCATCTGCGGACAGCTTACGAATTATGTGGAAAGTTATAACCTTTTACCTCCTCTACAATCAGGGTTCCGAAAGGGTCGCGGTACATCTACGGCTTTGCTTGATGTCACCGATAGCGTACTAGTGGCACAAGATAGAGGTCATAGCACTGTTTTGTCACTTTTAGATTTTTCCCGCGCTTTCGATTGTCTAAATATCAATCTTTTGCTCGCTAAGTTATCTTATTATGGTTTAGATAAAAACTCGATCGCGTGGTTCAGTAGTTATTTAAACAACCGTTATCAGCTGGTAAATTTGGTAAAATATGATGGTTCAATAGAAAGATCTCAGCCTAAGCTCATTAATCGCGGTGTTCCCCAGGGTTCCATTCTTGGCCCGCTACTTTTCATCATTTATAGTGCAGATCTTGCAAAAGTTATTAAACATTCCATGTACCACTGCTACGCCGACGATGTACAGCTGTACTTGTCGGACACGGCAGATAAGATCCCAGAAGCTGTAACACGCCTCAATGAGGACCTGGATAGTATCGCAGACTGGTCGACACGTAATGCTCTTGTCTTAAATCCTACCAAGTCCAAATACTTGGTTATCGGGACAAACACACAGTTAAATAGACTATGTGGTGATTTAGAAGTGAAGATTCAGGGTCTACCATTGGAACGGGTAGAGGAGGCCCGTAACCTTGGCATAATCTATGATTCTCATTTAAGATTCGAGAGTCACGTGCTTGGTTTGGTCAAAGCTTGTTTCTTCCGGCTCAAAGTGCTGTACCATATAAGAGACCTACTATCGGAGGCATCACGTGTCACTATCTGCGAATCACTTATATTATCTCGCCTTAACTATGGAGATGTTGTTTATGGTCCGCGGTTGCTCAAGAGAACGGAGCGATTATTACAACGTGTGCAAAATGCATGCTTCCGATTCTGTTTTGACGTCCCTTCCAGGAGTCATATCACTCCATTCCTGAACAGGAAGTCCATGCTCAACATGGACTCACGAAGAGAACTGCATCTGGCGGGACTTCTTTTCGATGTCATAAAGACTAAGCAACCAGAATACTTGTATACGAAACTCAAATTTGCAAATCCGAACTCCACAAGACAGTTAAGAACCATAAGATCAGCGCTATTGTATCACAACCATAAAACGGCGGCGTTTACTGGTAGCTTTCGTTATGCGGCGACGAAGTGCTGGAATAATATCCCCCCACCCATAAGAAATCTTTTATCAAAATACACGTTAAAATCTAAACTTAAAATACATTTACTTGATAAACAAAAACAGGGAATTCCTAAGCACTTCGGTCGCTGATTATAGGCTGCGCGCGAAGAATAATGTTTTCAGCGTAAAATAGGAGTACATATTTTTTTTTTTTTTTTTGGCACATGTAAAATTCATATTTTATTTATTTTGCTACATAGTTGGGCGGCTCTCCAATGTTACCCAAACTCTTATGAGCTTGGTGTTCTCAGAGGAGAGTCCGCCTATCTTATAGTTTTGTTTTTGGTATATTCAATAGGTTATAGTTATTGTATGTATAGGTAGTATAATGTAAATGATTTAATAGATTTATCTTCTTTTATGGTTGTAGGCAGTAAATATTCTGACAGACGTGTATCGTTGGGCTCGTCTTGTCTCGTCATCCAGGTGATAGCTGAAAATCAGTGTTTGCTCATAGAGCAATATTATCACTGAGCTATTACCCATTTGCCACTGCTACACACACGCATTTTAGGTTGAAATAATCAATAGTGCTTCATATTGTAGGCAGGTAATTTGTGTTTAAGCCTGGTTCCTTTAGACTACCCAATAGTAAAATCATTAAAATATCGAAATCTCAATGTTATCATCAACTCTAATTAATTACTAATTAACTCTATGTAAACAGCAAACTGTGAGTTGTTTTGGGGTAAGCACAAGGAACATTAGCATAGGTACTCGTATAACAGTTGCCTCTATTCTTTGTTTTAACATTAAATTCTTATATACGTTGTGTTAATTTTCCCATTTTTGATGTAAAAAAATTGTATGTGTGTGTTTTATGTGACAAATAAATTATTTACTTACTTACTTACTTACTTACCATTTCAATATTTTTAAAGTAAAGTAAAGAAGCGAAAATGAAACCTTTTACCTTGTAAATATCTTAATTTTCGAGTTGTTACAAAAGGAAAACGCATCCCAAGCTTTTCTATCGTTGTAGTCAGCTTTTTACAAAGGTAATGTTTGAATTTTGTTTGAATCTATTTATCGATAATTTCTGCAACTCAATTGGAGTTTTAACATTCTAGGAGCTGATTTAAATAAACTTAACGAAACCAGATAGATAGATAGAAAATACTTTATTGCACACTTAAAACTAGAAAACAGTTTACAAATGAGACAAAACAATACAAGTGACAATGGGCGGTCTTATCGCTCAAGAGCGATCTCTGCCAGACAACCTGGTTTGACATATAAAAAAACTTTTTCTAGATACCTACATATAAAAAATTATTAGTTAAGCCTGACGAGTTCAAAAACCTTTCTTTAGATTGGGTAACTCTACCTCGTGTGTTCATAAGTTTTGAGACGAACTTATTTAATTAATTTAAAAAGAAAGTAATTCATGCAACCTTTTTAAAACTTTTAAAATTTTAAATTTCGAATGTTTTGTATCAGAAAAATATACATTTGAATATTTGTTTCATTCTCCGTGAAAATGGCGCCAACAATAGATTTGCGTGCGACTGTAATTTCACTGTTTCAAGCAGGAAAAAAACCAATGCAAGTTTTTAGTGAAATCCAAAGTTTGGGATGTAGTCGGAACTTTGTGTATTATACCATAAAAAGGTACAAGGAGACCGGCTCTTTAGAAGACCGTGGAAGATGTGGCCGCCCGCGGTCTGTAAGGACGCCCGCCAACATCAAAGTAATCAGAGAGCGAATTCGTCGCAACCCTTGCCGGACTCAAAAGAAATTAGCTCTGCAGACCGACATTTCGCGAATATCGGTGAACAGGATACTTAAATATGATCTTAAACTAAAGGCCTACAGTCGAAGGAAAGTGCATTATTTAAACGAGCGTCTTCGTAAATTGCGACTGGAACGATGTCGGAACCTATTGAAGAGACACGATCCAAAAAATATCCTGTTTACCGATGAAAAGATCTTCACGGTGGAAGAAAAGTTTAACCGGCAGAACAATAAGTTTTACGCCAGAAGTTCAAAGGACGTCCAGCCATCTGTACGCAATGTCCAGCGCACTCATCATCCAGCAAGTGTGATGGTTTGGTGGGGTGTTTCCTACGAGGGGGTCACTTCGCTTCATTTTTGCCAGCAAGGCGTCAAGGTGAAGGCACAAAATTACCAAACCGACATATTGGAAGCGGTGGTTAAACCATTAAATGATACGCTATTCGCTGGAAAATACTGGGTTTTCCAACAGGACTCTGCTCCCTCCCATAAAGCTAAGACTACCCAACGTTGGCTGGAGGCCAATTTGCCAGGCTTCATTTGGAGCGAAGATTGGCCCTCGTCAAGCCCTGACTTGAATCCTTTGGATTATTCTTTATGGACGGAATTGGAGCTGAGGGCATGCAGAAAGTCTCACCCAAACCTGGATTCTCTCAAGCGAGCCCTTATTAAAGAATCGAAACGGATTCCCATTGAAAAGATTCGTGCCGCCATAGATGAATGGCGCACGCGTTTGAAGGCCTGCATTGAATGCAAAGGCGGCCATTTTTAATGATTTATTTTTAAATACAGATCTAGATGTCAGTAGTTTTAATTTTAATACCCAATAAATGAATACTCAACTTAGCTCCAAAAATATTTTAGTTTTACTGTGTCTCAAGACTTATGAACACACGAGGTATACGTAAGTTAGTCTTGTGTCTCTTACTACATTTAAATTTTGGACAGCCGTGATGATGATTATAGCTACCTTTTATCATCAGTCATCACCATCAGCCCGTATACGTCCACTGATGGATATAGGCCTCCCCCAATCGACGACGCCACAAATAGCGGTCCTGAGTCGCCTCCATCCAACGACTTCCTGCGACCGCTGCGATGTCGTCGGTCCATCGAGTGGTCTTCCCAGTCCTTGGACCGATGACAGCTACTTATTATACCTACCAAAAAATATTGTGCTTGTTTTTGTCCAAAATAGTTTCCGAATTAAAAAAACCCCCGTTACTTTATTACCTCACAAACCCATTATTATTTTATAACTGAGCCTACAATTTTGTAATTTTGAAGACTAGATTTCGATAACAGTCCTTTGTATCGCAAAAAATGGTCGCCATTTATAAGATTCCGGGATGGGAACAAAAAATATGGCGGCTTGGTAAAGGCACAGAGAGAAGACTAGCTCTGCAGCTCTACCGCACTCTACAAAAATGTTCATTCTAATATAGGCTTAAACTCGTTACATTTAGATACATTTTAGAATGACAAAATGGCTTCTCACTAAGGCTTCAAACGAGTAGCCCGCGAGCTGATGCCGTCAATATTAAGGACTAGCTAATGCCCGCGCCTTCGCCCGCGTTTTATTGGGATACGGGTCCCAAACTACACCGATAGGTACCAAATTTCAGCTCATCAGTTCAGTGGTTTTTGCGTGAAAGAGTAACAAATATCCATACATCCATCTATACAAAGTTTGACATTTATAACATTAGTAGGGTTTGTATTCGAGTAGGTAAGTAACAAAATTATTGAACAGTTGGTCAGATATTTTTAACGTTCCGTCATATCTTGACAACGTGTCTCGAAGGAAATCGCCTCCCCCTGGGTACAACGCATTTACTTTGACCAGGTCCCATTCTGATAGTGCACAGATTATATTGCCGTTGGTACACGTCGCGTCACGGTTTAATAGCGCTGACCTTGATGCGCAGAAGTAGATTTTTAGATTTTTACGCCGTTTTACACCCGCGCAGAACCCCCGTCCACTTTTGCCGAGCGCTATTAAACCGTAACGAGATGTCCGCTTATTTTTGCTGGACCTAGGTACTATAAAATCGCAAAATAATAAGAAATAAATAAATAATGCTGGACAATTCACTCAGCATTATCTAGCCCCAAACTAAGCAGAGCTTGTATTATGGGTACTAGATAACTGATATACATAATACAATATATTACATAGATAGATATTTTTTATTATACATAGAAAAACGACCAGAACACCCTGAACAAATATTTGCAGATCGTACAAATATTCGTCCCGAGGCGGGAATCGAACCCGCAACCTCCTGCGTCGCAGGCGGACCTTCGCCCACCGCGCCACATCGGTCGTAGAAAGAAAGAGTTATAAAAAATAAACTCCCATAACCTAACAGTAAAACTGCAAGTAGGTTGGTATACTTTTAGTAGGACGAAACGGAATATTATTTAAAAAAAACTTTAAAAAAATCCTACTGCAAAAATTACCTACTTAAATAACGGCCAATTACATTCTGTGTCTCTTCAAGACAAGAGTGAATAGGCAACTTCTAGATCTTCGTGATAGACCGACGGTCACATCGTCACTTTACACCATGTGATATTGAGGTCAAAGGTCCATCGACTATAAAAACACACAATTTTTGTGTTATCTAGGACCAAAGTGCTTGGGTCCTTGGAAAGACAAATCCAACGGTTCCAGACTCGACGTGGCTTTAAGTCGTTTTGTTTAGGAGCTCCTATGACCAACTTTGGTTTCCATCATCAGACCAGCTCGATGGTACCATGATATTGTATTGTCACCGAACTTACTTAAGTATGCCAAATTTAAGCTCAATCGGTTGAGGATAAATTCTGATTCTAAAATTCTGTTGCAAGATTTGGCCCATACAAACTAACAGGGAAAGTAGAATAAGCTTGTAACGAGCCGCTTTTATAACGGGCAACGGATTTAAGCCAAAATCTGTATTATCCAGACAAAATATCAGATACGTAGAATTACGAAGAAATATATATCTTCAAGTCCCGTTATATTACCTACCTGAATTTCTATAGAAATAACAGAAGGATTTAATATTCTCTTCTTAGGTTTCCTTTTCTTGTTTCCAAAACTATAGAAATGGTTGTTTTTACCTGAAATTTAAATCCGTGTTCTAACAGATCTTATTAATCCAAAAATTGGTTCAAAGATTATTTTAGGTAAGCGGTACCTATTTCATTATTTATTAACTGTTGCCTATAATAGGTAAGGGATCTTTAAAAAAAATAACATTAATATATAAAGAAAATTACAATCAAATAATAGAAAGAAGTTAGAACTAGTATTTACAACTGAGCTAACTGCAAAATGTTACAAACAATCTTGATGACGGATCTGGCGCGGCGGATGAAGGTCCGCCTGCGACCCAGGATATTGCGGGTTCGATTCCCGCCTTGACATTCTTGGGACAAATATTTTTACGATCTGCATTTGTTCCGGGTGTTCTGAATATTTTCTTAGCATAATAAAAAATATATATCTATGAAATATATTGTATTATGTATATCAGTCATCTAGTACCCTTATCATAAGCTCTGCTTAGCTTGGGGCTAGATGATGCTATGTGGATTGTCCAGCATTATTTATTATCGCCCTAGTTTATCGGGATAAAAAGTAACCTATATGTTATTTCAGGCAATGATTTATATTGATTTCAGGTCGGTAGCGTCCCAAAGACGCTGGCTGCATTGCCCCGCGCTGGCTGTCTAGGTACTTAGCCTAAGATTCTAAAAAATTCTTACCTATCCATTAGAGTCTAAAATCTACGTACTAGGTAGGTACGTAGGTAAGTACTATTAAAATAAATGGTTCTACCGAAGCCTATTATGAAACTAGAGGAAACACAGCGTCTTAAAATGTACAGCAAATAAAAAAACTAGAACAACTAACGCAACGAACCCATTGAGTTTCAATAACTAACCTCATTTAATTTGACATTGGTAGAATTTATTCTATTGGGTCATCGAGGTCAAGGCCTCTTTGAATAGAGTAAGGAGGTTCAATTGTTATGTCTATTATGTCAAAGATTACCTATGATCAATCATCTTCAGGGACAGATGCGTCATTTCTTTAATGTTTGTTTGATGCGCAAAAATTACCTACGAAGGAACTATAATTGTAAGAAAAGAAAATATAAAAATGTTATTTTAGATTATCATAAAGATGTTTTTTGTTTCCAAAAATTTGTAAAAGAGGTTTCGACTAATATTATACTAAAGTGAAAGTTGTTACATTTAAAATCTTGTCTAACGGGCTAAATGATTCAAAATGTCCGCTTATCTATGAAGAACATTAAATAAAAAAAATGCCGCCTCTGGAAAAAAACCCCGAGAGGCGGCATTTTTTCCTAAAGTCGGCATTTTTACAGATTTCGAAACATTTAAAGTGACAGTTAATTTTATTGCACTAATGACACTAAAATCAAAAATAGAACGAAACACAATTATAATTGCTTTTCGAAAATTGTTAGTATTGTTTTCTAATAGATGTCATTAAGTTGGCTTAAACAAAGTGTTTTCCTTATAACAGGATACAATAATAAACAAAGTATTTATTATATTAGAAAAGATACCAATGCAAGCTAAATAAGTAACAATAGAGTTTATAACGGATTTTTACGATGTAGCAGTAAAAGTGATGTAGTAATTGTTTATTTTTAAATACTCATAAAGTTTTAAGGTTTTGTGTGCGTAAGGGTGTTTGACTACGAGTCTATTTTTATGATAGTACGTGGTACTTTGTGTGGATGGTATTTTATGAATATTAAGGCGTAGCCTACAGGGCTATTCAGAAACTCAGTTATTCCGTGTCTTCGACACGGAATCTGGGACAAATTTGCACTGATTTTAATATTTTCTGCGTTATACAAGTAATATAAATAGCAGAAAAGTACCTAGTTTCCCGTAATTTTTAAACATTTTCTATGACGGTGGAGTCTTTTCGACTCTGGAGATGAGACTGGCTATGGTATATATACATACTTAGGTCTTACCACGTAACGATGGGGGAAAATCCAGAATTATCAGTCTGTTTTTATTGAGTTTCAGGGGAAAATATCAATAACTCAGTTATGGTGAGCCTTTATAATAT
Source organism: Eupithecia insigniata (assembly GCA_947859395.1). Lineage (NCBI taxonomy): Eukaryota > Metazoa > Arthropoda > Insecta > Lepidoptera > Geometridae > Eupithecia > Eupithecia insigniata. Next base: position 3,068,628 of record OX402017.1, on the reverse strand, counting down.
TGAATAAATATATGTATTATAAAATAATGAATTCCTAAATAAATAAAAAAAAGGTTTAATAAGATAAATGCTAGTTTACAACTGGAGAAAGGCACAAGTATAGTATTTTATTTTGTATATAGTATATATTGCATAATATTGTATTGCTATAATATTACCATAGATATAAGAAACTAAATAAGATTTATTTCGTCCATGATATTACACACTTATTTTACTAACTTCCTATTCACGTAGGATTGATATTTCATGATAGTAAATGATGAACATAATAACTCAATAAATCTACCTAGGCAAGTATTTACTTCAATTGTAAGAAAACAAATACAAATCTACAATAGTCAATTATTAATAATTTATCTAAGTAAAACTAAGTTAGTATATACTATACGGGAAACTATTTATATTATTTATGACAACGGAAGCCCAGTGCCGTGGCATGATCGATACATGGCACATGGTGAGCGATGGCCAATTTTTTTTACCTATGTTTACGTCGGCTAATGTCGTAATTGTTTTCTGAGTTGACAAAATAAATACCTATTTTATTAATATTTCCCTCATAAGCCTGCCTAATATCCTGCATATTTAATCTTGGATCCTGTGTGTTCGGGACCTAATTAATGTGATTGTAACGCGTCAACTTCCACATTTATTTATTGTTCTAGCTAGGTACCTCCTTATCTCTAGACTTAGGTAGACCTACGCTTTCAAACTAGCTGACCAAAGAAATATGAAATAATATAAACCTTAAGACCATGAGAATTGAGCAACAAAGGGTTATTTTTTTAACTTGTCCTATCTGCTAGGGTACAGTGACGCCAAGTTATGTGTTCACCCTAGTGAAAATTTAGTGTCACTGTATTGGTCTGGGTGTTTGGTTTGTCTATGCTTTGTCCATTGTTTGTTATTTGACGGGAGCGTTGGCTTCTAAAAATCTTATTTACGACCGACGATTTAGACCAAGAGTTTTTTTTTCGCTCAGACGCACCTAGGTTTCGAATTCTTAATTCAAATTAGGTATAGAACAATGCCGTAGGTACCTATGAAGGTAGGTAATTCTCTTCCAATCAACTAACTACCTAACTACTCGCCTAGTTTGTTTAATTTTTAAGAATTTTGGCTTTTATTCTATGCTTTCATGAAATTCGCTTACATCGCTCGCATACAATAGACGAAAATTCCGTAAACGAAAAAGTCTGTTCTAAATTGTAATTTTTCAGCACATATTTTACTAGGTGAGTTTTACGAAACAAATTTAGTATTTTTATGCCAGAATATACAATGTCACAAATGGGTAAGTACAAGTATAAAAAGCTTGATTATTTTATGATTTTCAAAGCAATAAATGTGAAAACAGCAGCATTTTAACAACTATAAAAGAAGGTTTCGGCAAAAAATTTATATTATTTGAAGTTTCTCTCAGAAAGGGCAAGGTATAAAATAAAATGTCAATAATAATTTGTAACTTAAACGATGACTTTTAATACATTTCTCCTATCTTTATATTCGTTTGTACAAAACAAAGTATACAACATTTTATATTCGACCTTATGCAAAATCACAAAACAAGCTAACATATCAAAAATTACGTATTACAACGAGATCGAGGATATTTGGGATACAAATTTAAATCACATTCTGCACAACATTCCTAAACAAAAAAGTCCCTACAAGTTTTTTCCTATATTGAAATTATTTTATCTCGTTTTGAATATTGATTACATGTTATATGTAATTTACAAACTCATTTAGATTTGATACTTCATATTTGTCAATATAAATTAATTAATTAATTATTTGTTAACATAAATTGTAAACATTATTTAACTTATGTACTTACAAGGCTGTATACGGTGGTAGTGTACACCACCCTGTGTGCCTTGAGAACATAATTTCATTCTAAAGAAAAATTTTATAGATGATCCACATAGGTTTATAGTCAGGTAACTTCTATTTTCTTAGTTAGTTTTAGATTTTGAGGTTTATAAATTTTGCATATGAATTATAGGCATGTTGCACAAAAGTAACAACGTTATCAAAGTCCTTGATAGTTATGAACTCCTTATCAACTTACAAACATGGAAGACGTAGATATATAAAGATACGAGTAGACAGTATTGGAATGTACAAATTTATCCATTTATTTACTCAGGTGTCCCAAATAATGCTAATAAACTTAAGCAAACTATCAAATTAGGCATATTCCTATTACCTTTGTTTATACAATTTGGCATCATTATTTTCAATGAATTATTTACAGCACTTATAATGTGATAGGTATTTATAATTATTTGATGACTTTTGATCAAATTATGGTAAACTTCCCATTTATAAGTGCTAGAAGTATGATAACCATGATAGTTACAAAAGTATTAGGAATAAAAATGGTTTAGGATGTAAATTTTGTTAAAAACATTAAAAATACCTAGCTTTAAAGTAACACATTTCAAGATTAACTACAACAAAAGAATTAAGAAAACAAACATAAGAAAGTAATAATTGTTCAAATTGTTTATAACTAAGCACCTATGAAAATAAAAACGCTAACATTAAAAAGTTTTTCCAAAAGTTTGCGTAAGGTCGAATTATAAATTTTAATTTGAAGAATGGCTAAATACCTACCTAACTAATGGAGCAATAACTTTGAAAGACCGGGCCTTTTCGACGTAAAAAACTTGTTCTGAATCACTTTCAACAGAATTACGTAAAACAATAAGAAAATACTCGAAAAGGCCTGACTCAACGTCGCGACTAGGTAATGGGGTAACTTTCTCACAAAACATCCCAACAAACAGGCAAAATCATTAAACCAAACATGAACTCGATCACAACTGTAAAAAAACTTAACTTTCCCAAACAAATTCAAAAGAAAGCCACCCCATCCTAATAATAATATCTTAAAATTGGTTAATTCTTTAGACACTGTCCTCGCAAGTCAACCTTGGAGCTCGTTCACTTAAACATGGCGTCGCACTCACACATACAAACGTACAGACACTAGTGTGGTCACCGCACATGCCAGAGGCCGAGATTAAGAACACTAAGCTTCGGCAACTTCACGATATAGTCCAGGCCCAGCGGCGTGATACATGTACACCCGTACAGGTCTATCGCCTTCAGATTGAGTAACCCCTCAGCTAGGGCCCTCAGCCCTCTATCTGTGACCCGCGTGCACTGTCCTATATTCAACGTCTCTAGGGCCGATAGCCTGGCGACCCTCTCTAGTCCCTCGTCCGTTAATCGGCAGGCGCTCAGAGATAACGACCGTAAACCGGATAGGCCTAGAGTCGCGTGTGATAGAGCTTCATCCCCTACTTTGTCGCAAAACGACACATCCAACGCCAACAGCCTTCCGCTCTCAGCCAGGTAGCCAACCCCCGTGTCGGACACGCCGTCGCAAGCCCGCAGATTAACGTCTTCTAGGAACTGAAGCCGCGAAAGGTGCCTCAGTCCAGCGTCGGTAACAGCAACACAGAACGATAAGTTTATAGATTTCAGCTTAGGAAGCCCTGCAGCGGTGTGCTTCAATGCTTCGTCTGTTAACCTTTGGCAGTCTTGTAATCCCAGATGCTCCAGCTCTGGCGTTCCTCTGGCTTCTCCCCCGCCGCACAGGTGCGCTATGCCTGCGTCGTTCACGTGCCAACACGACCGGAGATTCAGTCGCCTCAACTTCCTCAACCCCCAGGCTATCAACAATAGTCCGGTATCAGTTATATTGCAGCAGCCACCCAACTCCAATTCCTCTAAGTTCTTTAACGATTGCGCTATTCGTCCTAATGACGAGTCTGTGACTTGTTTACACAAAGATAGGTCTAGTCGCCTCAATGAAGGCATTTCCGCTGCGAACGCGCTCGCCAGCGCCGTATCTGTGACGCTGTAGCATCCGCTGAGAGATAAAGACTCTAGACCCGGTAGCGACGTGACGGCATCTCTCAATCCACGCCTTAAAGATAACACTTGCAGTTTCCTTACTCCTCTTCTGGCTAGCGACTGGAACAGTACAGGAGCAGGTCTTCGGAGATGCAATGCCGCCTCAACACCGCGCCACACGGACCGTCGGTCAGCTGCGTCGCGCCAAGTCCGGCAAACTTGTGCAGCATTTCCTCTGTCCCGCACCGGTAGTCTCTCGAATATCAGCGCCATGATCTCTGGATACAACCTCGAAATATGCGTCCCCGAAGTTTCCGTGGGCACTTCGGGCACGTGAGTCGGAGCCAAATGAGGCCGGTGAAGTCTGTAGGGGGAACTGCGTAATTTTCTCCTGTTGGTAGTAGCCGGCAGTTCGGTGAGTCCTAGGCGCTCATCGCGCCAGGACAGCGCTTCCTCCGTCCACGCACTCATAGCGACCACTGCACACTATAACATGTCACGATGCATCGGACCGGTTTTCGGAGAAACTCGTATTTGCGTGAGCGCGGGCAGCGTGCGTGCGTTCTACTCGCCGCGTCAACGTGCACTGCCGACTCTGGCGAGGCGCGCGGGGAGGCCGGCCCTCCCGCCGGCGGTGAGCGGGCGCTGCAATTGGTCGACGCTGGCAGCACGTGACGCGCCGCGTATCGATTCGAAGGCTCTGCGGCGGCATTTTTAAGTTGGCGGCCGAGAGCCCGCCCTCGTCCCGCGCTGGGCCCTACACCCGCGCTAGAGAATACAACAACAGGGAATTTGCAGATGAGTCTGTGTTTGGAATTAAAATATAATTAAATTGACAATCTTGCTGCTAGAAACCAGTTTCAACCATACTTACATTACGTAGGCTTGTACATACATATGTAGCTTATTATGCATGGATGTAGTACTTATTTTACTATAGTACCTAAACTTAGCATATCATGAGGTTAAATTATGACTATGTGTATTTTAAATTATGAATACATTTATAATGAGAATATCAATAACACCTTTCTTATTTGATAATAATAACTATGTTTATAGTATAAAATTTTACTTGTCTAAGTGCTTATTTTGTAAACCTAAAGAAATAAAGTTATTGATTCTGATTCTGATTATCTTAAAGTGGGCTAATGGTAGGTATACGGTAGGAACATCGGTGAGTTTGTGAAAACTTGTTGTATGCCTAAAAATTGCGACATACATAATGTAAATACTAGAAATAAGAACAAACTCGCTTTGCCCAAAACTAGGCTGCACAAGATTAGTGTATCTTTTAAAGTGCAATGTATACGCTTCTACAACAAAACTCCTAGCGAGTTGCAAAAACTGTCAATAATTCAAACAAATTGTCAAACATATTCTTTGTAAAAAGGCTTATTACATAAAATCAGACTATCTAGAAGATAAAAAAGCTTGGGACGGATTTTGCTCTAACTCGAAAAATAACACCTAACAGGCTAAAGGTTTCTTCGTCGCTTCTTTACTTTAGTCTTACACACCGAAGCGACCGAAAACCAAATATCACTTTATTTCCATGTCAGTGTTTAATTTTAACAATTTGACCTTTTCTAAGTGTACTTTTATCGTATTTACGGAAATAAAGAATTTTTGACTTTTGACTATTTGATTTTTTTGGCATTGTCCAGAGAATGAAATTAAATAGCTTGTTAGCATAATAAAGTCTAAGAAACTTGAAAAAAAAGCAATGCATAATTTTGCTATCCCAAGAAAACCCATTACTCGCTACCTCATCTACAACCGCTTGATCTTTGACCCGAGTGATAAGGCGGCAAAACAACTCAGCGCGCCGTATATTTTCGTTCGCGCTGCACTTGCCGACGATGCGACCATTTTACCAAGAACCCTGTCAACTCTAACTACAACTTTTATCTCCAAGACGTAAAACTTCACTTAGACTTACAGACAACATGACATAGGCCAAGACAAACTGGCCTGTTGATAACACCAGCCAACTATTACAAGGGCGACCGGTTGAGCGTTCCAAATATGAATTTCGAATAACGTGTTCCATGGAACGCGATTGAACCTCCTTGTAAACGGTTGATTTTAAAATTTTGGAAAATTGGTTGGGACTTCCTAATTTGAATTAAATTTGGGAAACTAGAACGGTTTCAAATCGTAGATTGGTAATTGATTTAGTAATTAGCTACCTAGGTAGGTAGGTACCATAGACTTATTTTTACTGAGATCTACATGGGTACCTAGGTAGGTATAGAGTTGCAAAATGTACTAAGTAGGTACATTAATTGCTGGCTTGGCGTGGTAAGTAGAGTAATAAATTTCTGTATGGTAGAGTCATGAATCCTACCCTACTTAATATTATAAATGTCTGTGAATGATGTATGCACTTATTTCACGCAAAAACTACTGAACTGATTGGGCTGAAAAATAGTTTGGGACCTGGAATAACATATAGGCTATCATTATCTCGATAAAACGCAGGCGATGGCGCGGGTAGCAGCTAGTGTATTTACTACTACTAGTGTATTTGTATACAGTAGAGTATAGTTGTTCAGTACGCGAAGTCTCAGGCCTACCTGATACCAGATTGGTCTTTATACGACACTTTCCTTCCTACTATGAAAACTGTAAAGGCAGGTACCTATCCTACCTTGGTAAATCGTACTTAATTATGTGCCATTAACCTGTCAAAGATTCTTTTCAAAATCTAGAATATACCTCAAGGATCCCGGTGACGGGAGGGGCAGACGATATTTATGACCTAAAGCACTAAAATGCCTAAATCTCAAAAATTACTCGGTCTATTTTCAAGATTTTTTCTTATTTACAATCTAGAATAAATACACTATCGAAATATGTAAATATCATTTGTCAATCAATACCATACCTACGAACGAGATGCAAAAGTAGTCAAAATAAGTCATCAAACTGCTCTACGAAGTTTCTACACCAAGAAACTTCGTAGAGCCTTGCAATAAATACAACGACATCAGGCGGCGAGTAGAACTAACAGTAACCAACCTGACATCTACCGGAGAGTAGCAGTACTATTTTGAGTCCACAGCTTGTTATTTCGTTGATTGCTACGCATTGTGCTACGGCGTAGAGCTAACCGTAGCAAACTTATAAGCTATGTAGTTACAGATGTCCCTACTAGATAGCGCAACACCTTAGTATGAATATCTAATGGAAAAGATTTTCGCTTTAGTTGTGCTACAGATACATATAATAAAACTAAACACTATGCTTTACAGAATTGAATAAATAAAATGTATATTATTAATAATCCTTACCCGTTATATTTTACTTACTTAAATTAAGTAGAATGTGTTGATTACACAATTAGAAACAGGGATAAACTACTTTTACAGAATAGGTATTTATTATACGCGCTAGGTCTACCTACCTTACTAATAAATACATTATTATTATTTTAAGAACTTTTCAATACCTGCAAGCTTTTATATCAGCTTGGGAAGACAAAACCAACAAACCCAAACTCGACGTGGATAAGTTGTTTCGTTTCGAAGTTCCTATGGCCGCCTTCGGTTTCCATCATCAGACCTGCACCTCTAGCACGGGGATTGTTCTCTAGGGTAGAATAGACAATAATGACATCACATTGACATACATTGCGTACAGTATTGAAGTTGAAGGAATGAATTTCAAATAATTTACGCATTCGATGACAAAGTGACGTAATTTTTCTCTATTCTACCAGCCCCGCTAGCACGGGCTTTTCATTTCTACTCTACCTAGACTAGAGAAGAAAGTTTCTTGTCTTCATAATCTTTCTCTTGCCCAAATATGCCGTTTCGAGAAACAAACCCTAGAAAACAGTTTCTTCGTAGAGAAGCGCTTTCTATAGCAACGGGAACCAAACCACAGAAAAAATATAAATGCTGTAAAAAGTTCGTTCTTTGCGTTTCATTACCAAGAAAAACAACATAAAACCAGCCGTATCGCTAAAAAGAAAACTGAGCCCGTAAAACGAAACGTTTTTTGATTACACCAAAATGTCACTTTATTGTATTTGTCAATGTCAATTACGATATTTTGAAGGGTAATTTCTTTCGTTCAAAGATATTTTTTTCTTTTTTTTCTCTTATTGGACGAAAGAAATACCGAAATCTTTTCACAAAATGTTTCGGTGAAATACTGTCTCTGGCAAAGGCGGCGAATGAAGATTATTGAACTCATAGCATATACAATACAGAATAACGGAGATTAATTGGGTTTTGGAGCAAACAAACAAACAAATTATTCTCCGATTTTTTATGTTGCATTTGCTCGTAATGGCTGCGGGGCCATTAACTAGACACAAAAACCCCAAAAATCAAAGAGTATTATAATAATATAACTAAACATCCAAATATTGCGAGATGCGAGGGAAGAAAGACCTTGTCTAGGTCTCGAGAGGTGTAGACAATTTTAGAAGAAATGTTTCTATTCTCAAATGTCAAGAAACAAGTAAATTGATCCCCATGTTCGCATCGGTAGACTCATCTCTAGGGTAGAATAGAAAACATCTCTACCGCTTATTCTTCCGAACGCCGTGTTCTCGAACGAAGAAAACTTTCTACTCTCTACACCTAAATGCCATTTTTACGTCATTTTTTATCTATTCTACCTAGACAAGAAAGCCGGTGCTAGCCCGCCAGCTCAATGATACCATACATTGCATTGTCACCGAACTTTCATAAGTATGCGTTTCAGCTCAATCGGTTGAGGATAACTGGTCTAAAATTGAGTTGCAAGATTCCAACCGCACAAACAACCATTGCAAGTTAAATAAAAGCTTGTAAAAAGAATTTCCTTCCTTGACTAAGAGGTATGCGATGCGTCTCTATAAAACGGTATTTTATTTATCGATACTTAAACCTAAGTAATAGATCCTAATGAACTTACAACGTTTAACTTGGACTATTAAATCAAAATAAAAGAGATTGAACACGGCTTAACGAACGTGCAATCCACGGCTATTGGCATGGCACGTTGCAAATACAGTTAGCCATAAACCCATCTACGCACATAAATAAATTATCTTTTTATTAAATAAATAAAGTCTACTTAATATAAAAAATAAAGTCTACCTAATATAGGCAGATTATTAGTGTGCTATAATTAATTACGCTACCTAGTTTTATTATTTTATGTATGTCTAAATTGCTTGTGACTAAATAAATGAATTGAATTAACATAAGTATTATGTATATAGTATTATGTATTATTTATATAGTATGCCGAGTGGCGACCGCGATGCAATGCGAAACGGAGTGTGGGAAGAACCTCCACTCGATGGAACGACGACATAGTAGCGGTCGCATGGAGTCGTTGGATGGAGGCGGCTCTGGACCGCTATTCGTGGCGTCGTTTGGGGGAGGCCTATGTTCAGCAGTGGACGTGTACGGGCTGATGATGATGATGTATGTATTAATTAACTTAGTTTTAAGGCTCTTGTGTTTTGTGGTTTTAAGGTAAATAAAAATATTTCTTTCAAAGATTTAATATATTAGCCGCTACTCTGTCTTTTTTTTATAGACAGAACAGCATTTTAATGCTTTTCGATATAAACGATGCATAAATAACTGTTGTTAAGAAAATATTTGTTAATTAGTTAAGATTACTAACGAAAATTTACAATATAATAATAGAAAAAAATAAGAACAATTGAGCTAACTGCAAACTGTTACAAACAATCTAAATGTAGCTCAACTAGAAAATAATTAATTATTATGTTCAGGTTGAAACTAATTAATTATTATATGTTTTGTAGTAATCACTGTATTTTGTTGCTCCTGCCTAGTAGGTTTACACAGTAAAAGCCTGGAGCATATGAGGCTGGAGGTAGAAAGTTGGCGGTGTTACCCCCGTGCCTCGGAGAGCACGGTAAGCTGTTGCTCCTGCATGGTGATCCAGGCCCAGTAAAGCAAAATTTTTTAAACCTGGTGTGATACCCTTTTGTGTTATACTGGAGGCCTGGATGGTGCCGTCGCTGGTGACGTCAGCGTGGATAATTGTGTGAAAAAACTAAAGAATACTATAAATGTCAATGTTTGTGAGAATGGATGTTGTTCTTCTTTCACACAAAAACTACTGAACTGATTGGGCTGAAATTTGGTATAGGTATAGTTTGGGACCTGAAATAACATATAAATTATTTTATATCCCGGTAAAACGCAGGCGAATACGCGGACAGCAGCTAGTTTACAATAATTTTGGAAACTACACTAGCACTTCACCTAAATGATTCAATATTTCTTTCTCTCATCGTCAGTCTCTTTCATGATGGAGCTCTCTTCTGTGCCATAGCACTAACCGAGTACTGCAAGAACCAAGATCTTGTAATGGTTGCATTACACGCAAGAGACTTGCTAACGTGATCGCTTGGCTGTCTGTCAGCAACGTGTTTTTATTCTCTCGTTAGAAACGTTAGGTTAATAACTAATGATGATTTCAATAACTTTTCACTAACTTGCTGTAGCCTGCGAGTTCGTTCATATGATAATAAATAATATTATATTTTCAGTGTCCGTGACATTGATCTTCTCTGTGTTGTAGCAGGTTAGGCAGTGTACAGAATGAAATTAAGGCTTCTTATTAAGGTTACAGCCTCTAGGGCAGTCTACGTAGAGTCATTAAAATAGTATAAGGCGAATGTTTTTAATAATTTTGTGTAACTTAATGAGCATAATGAGTTTTGCTATTATGTTGTTTTGAGTGGTAGTAGTAGTTTTGAATAACAGTAGTAGTTTTAAGTAGTTGTAGTAGTTTTGAATAATAGTTGTAGTTTTGAGTAGTTTTAAGTAGTTGTAGTAGTTTTGAGCAGTTGTAATAGTTTTAAGTAGTTGTAGTAGTTTTGAATAATAGTTGTAGTTTTGAGCAGTTGTAATAGTTTTAAGTAGTCGTAGTAGTTTTGAATAAAAGTTGTAGTTTTGAGTAGTTGTAGTAGTTTTGAGTAGTAGTAGTATTTTTATAGTTTGTAGAGAAATCTAGTATTTGTCAAAGGTATAATTTAAGTTTTGTGTTTATAGTTTTGTGTAGTTTAATGACTCTTTTGTAACTTAATAATAACATAACACTTTATTGCATACCAAGAAAATATAGATAAAATACTTGCACAATGGGCGGCCTTATCGCTAAGAGCGTTCTCTTCCAGACAACCTTGATACAATCATATATAAGACAATAATACTAAGCCGTGTTTGTCGAACAATAATATTATACAAATGATGCCTGTCAAGCCGAATTTTGGCCATGACGGGGCGGCCTGCCTCAACGAAGATCATATGCACAGGACAGTGCAGAAGTGTACGCACAAAAACAGGTGCACTCTATATTCCTTCACTATTATTATCAAATAACATGGCAGAGCGACACGAACGGGGAAAGGTCAGGCGCAGGACCAACAGCTTAACATGCTTTCCGAGGCACGGGGGTGTAACAATACAATACAATGTTAGAATCATGTCAAGTCATGTCAAGTCATGTCATCAAGTCAGTCATCAAGTCATGTCCCCGGGATACCTGCCATTTACCTCTATCACAAATATCATTATATTTTTGGGCAAGTTGTTTGGGCTTGAAAAGGTAACTGACAGACGAAATTACTTTCGCTTGTAATTAGTATGGATACATCTGGATGGGTAAGTAAGCACTATTAAAAAAAAAATGGAAACTTAAATCTTACAATAGATAATGTATATAGAAAATGTTTATTATTGCACACTTTACAGAACAATTAACAATCAATTTGGTACAATAAATGTGACAATTGGCGGTATTATCGCTCACGAGCGATCCCTACCAGACAAACTTGGACGGATAAGATCGTTGGATTGAACATGGGAACAATCTAAATATTTATTTCATTTGCGCCACCGAATCTTTTTATACTAACCGATCCTCTCCATCCAAAGGTTGTCTGGAAGATATCGCTTACAGGGATAAGGCCGCCGATTGTGTCACACTAGATTTAATTAGTAGTTACTATTTGTTAAATTATTTTATAAGTTGCGATAAAGCAATATGTATGTATATCTTTCTACCTTTGCGGAGGACTACTTTCGCACAAGTAATATCCAGAGAGCAATGTTCCTAATACGAGTAGATAAAATATATATATTCCGATTTAGAATCCAAGATATTTTATGTCAACAAAGACATTTATGAATGAAATCTTAAAGAAAACTGATAACAATAACAGAAAACAACAAGGTATAAGTAAAGTTATCACTAAAAACTAAAACACAAACTTCAACAACGCATAATCTCACTTGTGTAGCAATAAATGTTTAAATTTGAATTTCGAATTGAAATTTAAACACACAAACAAAGAACGAGAGATCAATTAAATGATGAATGAAAGCTTTCAAAACCAAAAATTGTTTCGAGCTTCTGTGCTTTGCTTCGATAATACTTACCAATGTCGTTAAATATTTTCCACCAATATTTCTCGGGTTTTGCACCCCCTTTGTATACAAAAAATATCTAAGTTTTTGAATCGGTGTATAGTTCGGAATGCCCCTTCAGCCTACATCCCTAACTTCCAATATACTTCCAATAGTAGGTACTGTAGGTAACTGGTACTCCAACCAGTCTGAGCCTCCTCGCGGTCGAGACTGCACGCCTTTCTCCCAAAACTAAAACTAAATCGCAACTTAAAACTAAAATTGTGCGTACTTAACTTAACACAAGTTTACGGAACATAAGTACGGGTAAAATGCTTCGTTTGTTTTTAATGTGGAATGCAAAAAGTTGAAGGTTGGAAGTTTTTCTTTTGTTTTTGTGCTGGTGATCTTAATGTTCGTAATAGTTCAAATTGGATATATGTATGTAGGTTACTCAGCTAAGTAGCTAGTAGGTAGGTCTCTTATGATTGTAAATCGTGAATCTCGTATGGGAATTTGATTTGACCAAGACAAAAAGTAGCCTATGTTACTCTCCATCAACAAACTCTATGGCAAAAATCAAGTCGATTGTTTGCTATGTTAGAGCGTGAAGGAAGGACAAACAAACAAACACATTTTCGCATTTATAATATTAGTTAGGATTAGGATTCTAAATAAGTACCTACTAGGTAAGCTAACGAAATATCGGGTTACAGCTAGTATCATAAAAATCTACAATTTGTGAAATCGTTTTTTTAATGAAATGAAATTAATTTATTGAATGGAAACACAGACAATAGCAAAAACAATACATTTTCTAAATTTAACTAACAGTTAGGTAATTTAAAATGTATGCATTGAATTGGCTAGCCTAAGATATCTACGCTAGGCTTGTAAAGCCTGTGTTATAGATATCTATGCCATCCCTCATTAATGACCCCGATTGTATAAAGAAATATTTTAAAAAAATCTAGTAATACATAGTTATATAGTTTGTTTTATTATATATGTATGTACTTACATTTTAAATTACTATTTAAAATCATTATATTGTCTGGTCTGCTCTACCTTTAGAATTATTTCAACAATAACCACATTGATTATACTCGGTTCGGAATTCCAATATATATTCTGTAAACAAAGGGGTTACAAAATTAAAGAAATAATGACTTTGCACGGCAGTAGGCTTATATGGGCTAACGATGATGACCAGTAGAAGATAAAAAACTTGATTCGGATTTTGCTCCGACTCGAAAAATAATACCTAACAGGCTAAAGGTTCCTTCGTCGCTTCTTTATTTAAGTCTACTTACCGAAGCGACAGAAATAAAAATATAAATTTATTTCGAAGTCAGTTTTAATCTTGCCTATAAAAGTACCCAAAAAGTTAAATTTCTGTTCGCAACGAACAGTAATTTAACAAAAGCCAGAACACGTCCATTTACATCATGGGCATGAATGCCCATGATGTAAGCATCATCATATCAGCCCATACAATCCCACTGCTGGACATAGGTCCAGCAGTGGGATTGTATGAATGGGGAGGCCTATGCCTCCCCCATACGACTGGGCGAAAAAAAAACTGACGAATTCTAAAACATGGTTATCTGCATTTTGTAAACAAGTTTAAAAGGTTTACAATCGTATTTCTGTCATCCATGTCAGCTTAGTGCTTTCAAGTCTGACATAGGCTTAGCAGGGCTTAGTCACATGTTAACAATAATACGTATAATCGCATTTAGTTGTTTCCACTTAGTAGGTACTTAGGCATTAGCTAAATGGATTCAGATTTAAACCTAAGCTTGCAAGGGTGCCTAATTTAAAATCATGTTATAAGAAAAGACTTGAGTCGCTACTGACAAATTTTCAACAGCAAGTTTAGAAAAAACTACAATTGCAAATTAACCCTGCTAGGTTAAGGCACATTGTTAACATTAATACATAATAAACGCATTTCTTTATTTACACTTAGGTACTTAGGAGATACTTACTGAGGCATTAGCTAAATGGATTCAGGTTTAAACCTAAGCTTGGAAGGGTGCCTAATTTAAAATCATGTTGTTAGATTTTTCAACAGCGGGAATAGAAAAAAATGAAATAGCACAAACCTAGTTAGACACATGTATCGCATTCAGTTCGTTATACTCAGAAGGTAGGTACTTAGGCATTAGCTTAACCAAAATTTGGAACGTAAGTACATAATTTAAAATCATGTTAAAAGAAAAGACTTAAGTCGCTGCTTAAAATTTTTCAATAGCGGGATGAGAAAAAGTTATTTGTTTATTACTGAAAAATATGGCCAAATAGGCTGAATACCGAATTGTTGTCGAATATTCGTTGTACATATCTGTAATAGTAATGCCTGTTTCATTACCTACCGTATTACATACTAGTTTCGAGAAATAACTAGGCTTTAACAACATTTAAAACTTTCTTTCCAGCTTCTTGCTTTAAAAAAACAGTTTATGCCATGTCGGTGGTAAGTAGATCATCTTTTGAAACAAAAACTCAAAAATAATAATAAATATGTATGTAACTCATTCGGCCTTAATTGAATATTACAAAATGGCGTCATAAACATTCAAATTCAGAATGGACCGCTAAACAAAATGGCGTGCAGTTCGGTGTTTCGCTTCTTGGTGCTTTTGGCTGCGCTGGTGTGGATCCTCGCAGAATCTGCTGAAAGGAATGACAGCCTTCGCAACACTATGCGGAGAGAGCCGTGGAGTAATGGCAGTTGGTTGTAAGTACAAGAATTACTAAAGATACTATACTCCCTGGCCAAAGTCTTGTCGTTGGTCTGGCCAGGTCGTATATCGGTCTGAACTGATCCCGTGTTGAACAACTAGTTTTATATTTAATTGTATAGCTTCTAACTTAGTTTTATAACGATTCCGTTCGCGTCTCACATAGTTAAACTTTCGCGCCATTCGCCGCGTCGAACTTTGGACAACTGAACGGAACGCAGCGCATAAGTTGGCAGCATTGTGCCTATGCGCCGCCCGTTTAACCTTCACGCACGGAATGAGAGATTACTTGTCACTTTTCTCGCGGACAACGAACTCGCTAACCAAGATTCTTTTTTACTTTCATTCCGTGTTTAAAACCTTAAATAACTTACCTAAAACTATTCTGCTGTGAACCACATATCGGGGTTCCATCCTGCGGGTTACCGCTGCACTACACCGTCGGCCATACTGACGCCGTTCCTTTTCGACGATCTCGCCACCGGTACCCGGAAGGATTCCCTACCTTAACGCTGCCATACACCGTCGGCCACACTGACGCCGTCCGTTCCCGCCATTCTCACTACCGGTATCCGGAAGAATTCTTGGCATCCGTCAAGATTCACAAGCCAACCACTGCACCAAACTTGCTGCCAGCCCACGTATCCACTTGTCGCCCTACTACGTCGGACCTCTCGGCTCAGGCCAGTGCCAAATAGTTTCTAATACCGTATTCGGAGACATCGTACTCAGACCCTACTTCTAACTTCACTCAATATAACTGTAAACATTCCTTCTGTTTTTCCTTTTGGCCTAGCCACTCTCCATCTTAGGCAGGTCACTAGTAAAACAATAGTGTTACAGTTTTAATTTGTTTTTAATATATGACTAATTATCAATTATCTGAGGTTTAATCCTCTTTTTGTCGTCTATTGCCTGTGTCCACACACACCGAAGGTCCTTCCTGAAAACCAGCGTTGCTCAACTTTTGTAGAGCAACAGGGGGCCTATTGGTTCACTGGGAAGGACCTTGTTATTTTAAGGTAGAGTTTAAATTAATTATGAAAACCTGTATTTAAGTGTTTTTCTTTGTGTGTCAATAAATTCATTTTCATTCTTTCTTCTTTCTAACCCTATCAGAATGGACGGAACCTTACCTTGTGTTGTTTAGGTCGCCCTTCGGCCAGGTGTGATGGTGCTGAAGACGGGGCACTGCTGTGGCACTCATTAGGGGAACCCTAAGTCCTGCAGTGGACTATTACCTATAAGCCGATGTTGATGATTATAATAATTTTTTGACTTTGTGGGAGTCGTGTTGCTTTTGATATTTGATACTTACTATAGTATGAGATGGAGATAGATACATGGGAGACCATCCACTCGATGGACCGACGACATCGTAGCGGTCGCAGGGAGTCGATGGATGGAGGCGGCTCAGGACCGCTATTTGTGGCGTCGTATGGGGGAGGCCATGTCCAGCAGTGGACGTGTATGGGCTGATTAATGATGACTATAGTAAGGTAGCCCCGGCATATAAGGCCCACCTAACTTGGAAGTGTTATAGATCGCGTATTTCGTGACTTATGATGTCATGATTATGGTTTTGAATCTGTAAAAATTGAATCTGTGAAATCTGTTTTCTATTTTCCCTTTACTTGAGTTATTAACGACTTATAAATGATTTAGGCACTGAAGTTCGTTTTGTTATTTAATTTCTATATTTTTACGCGGAGCCGATATACAATGCGCGACACACGCGCAAAAAAAAAAACTAACTATACCCATACCAAATTTCAGCCTAATCGGTTCAGTAGTTTTTGCGTGAAAGAGTAACAAATATCCATACATCCATCCATACAATCTTTGACATTTATAATATTAGTAGGATTGCATGAAGAGTGGTCCCGAGGTGGTCCCATTAAAATTGTTTTCCTGAAGGATAATATTCGTCCTGCAAAACTTAAAAAAAAAACACAGTATAAATACTAAGAAGTTTGAAATCGGTTTAAGTATTATTTATTTCAAAATAATCAAATTATTTGAAGGTAAATTCAGAAGCTTATTATGGCGCTTATTAACACGTTAACTGTCCGTGCCTTACATGTAATGCATTTTTGGTCTGGCCGTTCGTCCATTACGTGTAGGCCATGCATTAGCCAATAGTTTATACTGGGTATTATCAACTGGCAGTGAGAATTTTTGGTAATTCATTTCCATAACGATAATATAAGAAAAAATAGAGAGTGGCGCTAGTGTCGCATTACTATGCACCTTAAGGAAGGCCTAACTCCAGCAGAGGACTGGTTGGCTGCTGTTTTTGTTGTACTGGTTTATTTATCTATGCTTAGACAGCAGGACGCATTAATATTTCAAAGAAACGTACAATCCTGCAAACTCTTTATTACTTACCCGTAAACCACCTGTGGTCGTCTAGACACGCCATAAAATTATTTCTAGGTACATTTTCTAATAAACTCTCATATACTTATGTTAGAATTCATAATTTCTGTGCTTAGTTTTTCACTTGGAAGACCACAAAAATGTGCATTCAAATATGGGCTAGGTAATTCTTAGTATTTAGGTGCATTTTATTTTGTGTGTGTGTGTGTGTGTGTGTGAATTTTGGTGCATTTTGTTTTATCAAACATATCCTTTGTAAAAAGGCTTATTTCAAAATATCAGATTATCTAGAGGATAACAAAAGCATGGGACGACTTTTGCTCCAACTTGAAAACTAACAACTTAACAAGGTAAAGGTTTCTTGTTCGCTTCTTTACTTTACCTTAAAAAGATTGAAGTGAACAAAAAATCAAAGTGATCACTTTAATTCCCTGTTTTACTTCATCATCATCATCAGCCCGTAAACGTCCACTGCTGAACATAGGCCCAAACGACGCCACGAATAGCGGTCCTGAGCCGCCTCCATCCAACGACTCCCTGCGACCGCTACGATGTCGTCGGTCCATTGAGTGGGAGGTCTTCCCACACTCCGTTTTACTTATGTAATTTTAATTTTGTGACGTGTCCAAGAGTCCAGCACGGCTATTCTAACTCATTCGAAAAGTTTCAGTGACTCGAAATCTCACACAAATCCGCGCGAAATTCAAATAATCCGCGCGAAATTCAAATATTTTAGCGGTTTTTAATATTTTCTGCGTTCTACAAGGAATAAAACTACCTAAAAAGTAGTTATTCATAAATCGCTGACCATTTTTTATGAATTCATGTTCCAATGAAGTACGATTAATGGGGCTTTCGATAATGATGTTGACTTTTAGACATCACATATCCATCTCATAAATTATTAATTTCTCCATAAGTCGAGTCGAATCGAAATAAGTTAAAACATGGGTTCATAGCAAATGTTTTACGATTTACAGTAAACTACTTTTCTGCTATTCTTATTGCTTGTAGAACGCAGAAAATATTAAAAACTGCTAAAATATTTGAATTTCGCGCGGATTATTTGATTTCGCGCAGATTATTTGAATTTCGCGCGGATTTGTGTCAGATTTCGAGTCATGGTAACTTTTCGATCGAGTTAAAATGGCTGTGCTGTAAGGTCTAAAGGAAATAAAGCACTTAGATATTTGATATTTGACGTCATCAGATAGCAGATAGCTTGAAACTTGTCACTGTATTATTGTGCCGAAGGTATGTTTGTATCGTAATAATTATCTGCCGAACTTGTGCACGTCGAAGCAGGGTCTGTCGAAGTAGTGGTCTTTCGAAGGTGTGTGTTGTCAAAGTTGTTTATGTCCAAATAATGTTTGTCGAGTATATTTTCCCGCGAACTATGGTTTTACGAAGTTAGCGACGACGACGCGACGTGTCGAAATTACGATCTGTTGAAATTCAGTGGTACACTCGTAAATTATATCTTTTCAAGAATTTTATGTAAAAGGTATTTATTGAAGCCCATATTTGTTTTTTTTTTGCTGCTGTACTTAGCGGTGTTGAATGTATTGTACATATGTGCTTTGTCCTTTAACCACGTTAGATATGACAGGACTGAATTTTATAACTGCACAAATAAAAGAGTATAAACGATCACCTAACTTCACCAATGAAAGAGTTTCGCATATCATCTAACTGGAGAAATAAAAGAGTGTGGACTATCACATAACTGCACAAATTAAAATTATCGACTACACAACAACAGACAACCTATTTGTGCAGTTAGATTATCTAACTGCACAAATAGGTTGTCTGGCAGAGATCGCTCATAGCGATAAGGCCGCCCATTGTACATAAATCTGTATTTGTCTTTCCTTGCCTGTTTCTGTTTTTATCTGGTGTGCAATAAAGAATATTCGTATCGTGTCGTATCGTATCGTTGTCGACTACTAACTGCACAAATAAAAGAATTTATTCAATAGTTCTTCATCTAGGACGGAGTACCGAGGAATGCCATAGACTTGGAACTCATAGAGGAGAGAACTGATTCCGGGGCTGATGAAGGAGAGGCTTATGTTGTCCTGGAAAAAGGAGAAAATTGTTTTAGACTTATATTAGATACTGCTAAAGTTTGTGTAGTGCAGAGATGTTTGGGACATTAAAAAACGTTAATCGGTCATTTTGTATTGGCACGTGATAAAAAAGTGTGGTTAAAAACTTTTTTCTGCGTCGTACACGGAATTAAACACACGAAAAGTAGTTTATCGCAAACCGTTACCATTTTCTATTACCCCGTGATGAAAATAACTTCGATTTAACTATATTTTGGGAGCATTTGGGAATATGTTATTTATAGCCCAAAATCCCTTAAGCTGCAAAAAATCCAGTGAATAGAATTGTTTTTTTTTTTTAGAAGTTAATAATAAGAATACGATTTGCGACAAATTACTATTCCACTAGTTATATTCCATTTAAATGCAGAAAAAATAATTCACCACAAGTTTAATCTTACTGATATTTTACAATGATATTGATTCTTAATCAAGATTAGAATAAAATTTGGGTTACTTTATATTCTATTAAAATAACCTGCGAAGCCGCGGTTGGGCGCTAGTAAATAGAACTTTTTCATCCGTCAACTACGTTCGTTTTACAAAATTAAGCTCCTAGAGATCTACTTTGGAAAACAAAATACCAAGTTTCAGATGACGGATCGCACGTTTTTCTACAATGACGATATACCGTCCTACCTAATCTGAGAGCTGAGTTCGGTGAGTCCTCAGTAGGTAGGTAGCTTCTAAACGTTCCTTGAGAGCTACGCTCGGAGTTTCTCTACGCGATAGAATCAGGAATACGGAAATCCGTAGAAGAACGAAAGTTACCGATATAGCTCTCAGAATTAGCAGGCTGAGTGGCGATGGGCAGGCCATATAGTTCGTAGAACTGATAACCGTTGGGGAGTAAAGGTTCTCGAGTGGCGACCGCGATGCAATGCGAAACGGAGTATGGGAAGACCTACCACTCGATGGACCGACGACATTGTAGCGGTCGCAGGATGGATCGTTTAGGCATCGTCTATGTTCAACCGTATGACGTATAGCTGATGATGATTATCTTCTAAATATTAGGAGCGTATCCCCCTTTTGTATTGAATTGAAAAAGTCAAAAATAGTAAAAAAGCAAATAAACTCATTTTATTTCTTTTTTCTTCCTTATATGTCCACACGGTAGAAGCGTTGTACGAAATGAAATCCCATACAAAAATGGAACATCTGCTGCGTCGAGCCGATGCTATCGGCTCATCGAAGCCAGGGCTGAGTTTGATGAGTCGATAGTTCGAGAGGTTATCGTGACGTCTCCTTTTTATATGGAATTTGTTACAGTGCATTTATTACAAGTGACATGGAACTATGCAAATCGCATCCAGAAATAAGACGTTACGATGACGTCAAACCGACCTCAGGGCTCTGAATAATTGTACCTTATAGTCTATTAAAACTCACACTCAAAACGCCACCACTATTGATGTATCCTCTGGAGTCAACTCCATCGGTGACCAGCAACACACTGAACCCTGTGATGATGTACTGCCTATCCGAGATATGAGACTGAAATACAACGAGAACAAGCTTAAAAATAATACTGCTCATTTTTCAGTTTCTCGATAGTGTTGAGACGTCATCGCGATGTTTCTATGATATTTAGGTGGTTCCATATCCGCACGCTAGAGGCGCTGTACCAAATCCCATAAAAAAATTAGACGTCACGATAACGTCTCGATCGTCGTCTCGACATTATCGTCAAATCAAACTCAGATCTCAAGTGGTCTACTTTGAAAATCGAAAAGTTGATGGATGAAGGTGATCCCATGAAACGAACAACCTTACCACCAAGTTGCTTCGGACGTGTAAGCTTTCGTTTCGGATCTCTAAGAAATAAATGTCAAAATCATTTTCATAATCAGGTCATCGCAAGAACGGATCGGAATCTATCGGTCGGTCCAGCATTATTTATTTAAAAAAAAGCTTTATAAGCAAGAGCAAATGTTACAACATCAGGCTGTCAGTCTTACCTGGTCCAAAGGATATGTCAGAGTCAGGTTAACATCTTGCGTTTCAAAAGTCCATGCTCGTGCCCCGTGGACAATCACCGAATCTGCCAAATTAAAAAACTTGTAAGAAAACAAATATATCTTAATTTTTATACTAAACATGTATTAGACACATAAGTGATAATAATTTACTAGTGGTTTCGTTTCTACTTCTTCCAAAGTGGACAAAAAATTGAAGTGAAGAGAAAATCAATAACACCTTATTTCTCTACTAATGGCCGAGGGGCCGCCGCGGCGTACGAATATCGGCCCCTCCAACTCAACCCGTGGATGTCGTAAGAGCCGACTTAGGGAACCTACCAGAGGAAGGGCAGCAGCTTCCCCACTGCGATCACCAATCCGCCTGCCAAGCGTGGTGATTATGACAAGTGTGTGTTATAATCTTGTGCCGCTAGCTTATAATAAGTTGAAAAACAATAATATCTAATAATACTTATTACTACTGGGCACTAATCAAGATTTCCAAGTAATCTTATAGTTTACATCGAGTTGTGTGTTTATCGAATGATCCCAACAACGACACGACGACGACGACAACGAAGTATCGACCGCTCGAAAGAAGCCGCAAAAATTAAAACAAATAATATTTTGTTGTAAGTTCTCGTTTCGAATAAGCTGGCGGCGACACACAAGTTATAAAAGCAGTAGTGTAAGTATGCCCCTAGCTTCATTTTTGCTTAGACAAAATCCATTTCAGATTACATATCTTATTTCTTTAGGCTTACAAAATAACCACTTAGACAAGTCAAATTTTATACTATAAACAGCTATAAACTAAGTAATTATTATCAAATAAGAAATAAGGTGTTATTGATTTTCTCTTCATTTAAATTGTCCAAACCAAAATGGTAGGTGACAAAATTAAATACTCGATGATAATATCTTTGATCTTGATAAAAAGTACTTAGCCTATATCCGTCCCCGGGGTATTTACCTTCCTACTGCATTTCAAAACAGACAAACAATTACTATCGAATTTATAATATTTATATGGATTTTGTTAAAGATTTTTTTACAACATGGCTTCCAGATAAGCCACATGTATTCGTAATCAAAATAATAATTGATCACTTTTGTCGTTATCTTAATAATTAATTATCAAAAGTGATGTGTACAATAAAACACCATTAGAATCGTTATTATTTTTACCATCAGATACATATGTATGTAGGTACCACATTTTAGAATAATATGAAGTAATAAAAAATCGATTACGTAGTGATTTTATGGATAAATTTTTAAATTACTACAAATATCGAAAAAAAATGGCGATTCTGCTTTTAAAAAGAATACAATTTTTAATTGGCAGTCGTTTTTCACAATTCTTATTTGATGCTATCGATGATTATTGATGAATACTAGAAATAAGAATAAACTCGCTGTGCTATGTACTACTAAAACTATGCCACAACAGAACCCCTAGCGAGTTTTCATGTCAGGTTTAATTTAACAATTTGACCTTGTCTCATTTATTGTATTTACGGAAATAAAGAATTTTTGTCTTTTGATGAGGCGCTCGTGTTATTTTCGATCATTAATGAGTTTGTTTTATAGTTCAGATGTACCTTTTTCGTTTTCCGTTCTACATAAAAAGCGGTTAACAGTGCTGTTTTTTGTAGATTTCAAAAGTCTACTTCGTTCTTGACTCGGGATATTTTCATTAGAAACACTTTTCTCTTCATCTGGGACCTCTTCCACTGACTCTTCTTTGTTTGACTCATCTTTTTCTGACTCCTCTCCGCTTAATATATTGTCATTATGGCGTAACTTTTTTTTTAGTGGAAATAATTCTTTAACTGCATTCAAACGGGTGTATTTATTACACAGAAAATCACCTAATTCATTTTTTGTTTGAACCTGTTTTGAGAAATTAATATTATCCTCGTCACTGAATATATCAGAAACTACTTCATTTGTTTTAAAATCTTCACCGGCTATAACTGCAACGCTTTCTTCAAAATTTTCTTCTTCTAAACTTGACCAAAGGGTTGACTCATTTTCCAATGAAAAAAAACTATCACCATTTTCTTCTACTAAAATTTCATCATCCCCTGTAGAACTATACTTTTCACTATAAAACAATGGATTATTCTCGAATTTCGGAACATTGTCGTTAGAATCTATTTTACTATGAAGTGTTTCTTTTTTATTAGCTTCACAGACTACATTGCATAACAAATGACCAAAGATTATTGAAAGGCAAACAGTTGCTTTCATAATAGCTATAAAAAACAAACTGAGTTGATTTATGACTATAATAACCTATTGTACAGATTATTTTGATAATAATTTGATTAATCTGATGATTTTTTGTATTTTTATCTCATAACTGCCGGGTATCTGGTTTCAAATTAGTGTTTTTTATTGCTTATCTACTTAGATGCCATTAACACTTTTCGTTTGGTATGTTGGTAGTACGTACCGTTGATAATAAGGTCCCGGGTACAAAACCCAGGTCGTGCCAAAGTTGTTATTGGGATTTCTCTAGCAAGAAAAATTCATATTAACAGGAAATGGGATATAACACCCCCGTGCCTTGCAGAGCACGTTAAGTAGTTAGCCCTGCGCCTGACCTCTCCGTGGTCATGTCCTTCTGCCGTCTTATCGGATTATGAGTGGGAATAGAGAGTACGCCTCAGGAGCACTCTCTATTCCCTGCCGCCTGTGATGGCGCTTAGGTACACTTGTGCACATGCACCCTGCGCACATAGCATAGCAGAGGCACTAGCCTGTGCTACGCTATGTGCACAGGACACTGTGCTGTCACAATGGAACACAACGGAGACTACCCCGCAGCTCCGTTGAGACTAGCTGCCTTAGTCGAAATTCGGCTAGTAGTAGGTAAGGTACGCTAGTACGTACCAAAGGTATAATTAACGATTACTGATTAGGTAGGTAAGGTACCAAGTAAGAACTACCTGGTTGTTACTTGGATACCATAGGTAGTGACTAAACTTTTTAACTCTAGGTTTTTGTCATGCATAAGACTTATAGCCCGGCTACACGCTCAAACATTTGTGCTTGCAGATTGCACAGTTTGCGCAAGCAAGGTGAGCCGGCAACACGCTCAACTTGCTTCTTGCATCTTGCAAACTGTGTTTGTGCAATAATGCATGCACAAATGTTTGAGCGTGTAGCTGGCCTATAACATAATAAAGAACATTTCTGTGTTCATATTAACCGACTTCAAAAGAAGGAGGATAACAATTCGTCTGTATGTTTTTTTTGTATGTATGTTACGCGATATCTCCGCCAATTATGGACCGATTTTGAAAATTCTTTCAATATTGTATAGAAAATGATCCCGAAATGGGTCCCTGGTAAATTTTTATCCGAAGGGGATTAGTATTTATCCCACAAAATTTAAAATAAGTGTAAAAGTAAGGGAATTTGAAGTCAGTTTATCGTTTCTTAAAACTCGCCAATATTATTTTATACTTTTTTATGCGACGATTTTTGCAGGACCATCCGAAATATATTTTCGCGATTTATAAATTGTCTGTGTTCAGTTATTTGTGCCTATGCCTGTTTTACATTTGATTGACCTACTTTGGATTTATTAATACTACAAATATGTAATGTACTTACCTCCAAAATTTAATTATTAAGCCAAACTCAACACTATCAAAAAAATCCATGACCCAACTAATTCACTTGCTATGGTAGGCAACAAAAACCAAAAACTGGTTTTGACAAAGGGATCCTCTTCTCATTAAGGCTATTATAAGGCCATTATATCCATGCCTATAATATATACCACAGATAATATACTACATTAATACCAGAGGAAGGCCTACACCAGCCCAAAGCACTCTAAAGTGAAATATTGCTACCAATAAAACTATTTTATTTCATGTTATTAATTTATTTTATCTTGTTTTGTTTATCTATTTTGAAAGAAATCCGTGGCGTATCAAATCGTGGAACATAAATAAGTCTGGGTTACCAATTTGTTTTCGTTTTTTCGAAGTTCAAACGAAAATACAATAGGTATTATTTAAATATATATATTGATACTGATATAGGTAGGTAGGTACTACTCCGATCTGCAGGTAGATTCAGATGTATTCGGGAGTGAGTGGAAACTCATATTATTTTCGCCACTCATTGAAAATACGTCTGAATCAGCTTGACTCTAACATGCATCTAGAAGATAGCCTGAATCTTTAAAAGAGCAATATTTTTGCCTTGCTAATCTTAGCTGATTCATGGCCTTCAGAACAAAACTCATTTAAATTTTATAACACGTGCTATAAAATCTATGATTATTTTCCTCTTGAGTCATTCTCTGTGATGGCCTTTGACTTGTTGGTTTAAGATAGCAAAAAGGCCTCAAAAGTATCAGTTATTATAAAACTTACCTACATTATTGGGCTGAATAAAATCACAATTATTATCTATCACATTTTAATAACAAACTCTTTGATTACATTAGTAAAATTTATAGGTCATAAAAACACTGTCGCACAATCAAGCGTAGATTTGAATCAAATACTTATATCCGGAACCCCTCTCACTTTTCAATTTAATATTCACAAAGTTGAACCCTAAGCCACCTCGTGTAATTGCAGGCTGAGCATCTCCTTCTTCCAAGTCTTTTATAGCAATTCCTTTAATCTTCTGGTCTCCTACTGGATACTCGAATAAAACCTCTTCTTCCCTCTTCACAAGAGGAATGCCACTCTTTTCTAAATTCTTCTCGTAGACTAACCTGACTTGTCCAGTGTGGTCGTAGATTTGTCCAACGACCACGGTCTTGGAGTATACCAGGCAAACAGAGGCCGACAGGAGTAGAAGAAGTTTGAACATGGTGCGTTCGTTCGATAGAGTGTTTATATTTGAACTGCAAAGGTCTATCACGTCTGGTTTGTGAGTCGAATTCGCCTAAGGACTGGTTTAGATAGGAGTGTAAAAAGTTTCCTTGTGGCACTATTTAAGGTCCATCATTATATCTCTTCTAAGCACATTTTAGATTTAGTTATACAAATATAAATTGTGTTTATAAGATTGTGTCTCGCGAGACGTGTTTTTTAAATAATATTCTAAGCTCTAAGATCTAAGCCACGTGATATATTTTTTTAAATGTATAGCTTACTTGTTAATTATTGAACTAAATATAAGGTCTGATATAAATAATACTACTTTGTTTCAATGAATAATTTATATCTAATCTTTATATTCGTATCGATGCCATAGGTGTGGTAGAAATCATTCGATCGACGTCGACTAATTCATTCCACCATCGATCGATGCCGTCGATCGACGACGAACGATCGATTGCTGTGGTAACACCCTTACAGAGCATTGCTTAGCACCAAAGAAAGTAGAGTGTTATGGATCCCAGTGATTTAACTAAGTAGGTACATAGGTTTCTAAATATTAGTATAAACTTTTTTAATAATTACACACGTAGTAAAGTTATGTAAAAACCTACATAAAGTACATTAATTTACATAATATAAAACATTTGAGTATTAAAATATTTCTGACCAATATAAAATCACCCTTACAATATCAAGTGTATCAACAACTCAGCAAGGCTACCGAGAGGTCAGTTTACATTAAACACTTAATTAAAACTACGCAATATGAACTCTACTACCTTACCATAAGGGTGTTCTATATATATTGAACTCGAAGTGAAATGTACTCTACTCAGTTGTGATAAGAGCCCTTGATGTTTAATCATGGAGATGGTTTTCCTCCTCGTGTACAATATTTTGGTCCAATTATATTAGGAACTAGCACGATAGACTGGGACAAAAACATCAAAGCTTTTGGTATCGAGTGTATGTATAACTTCCTAATTATGTAACTTATAGTAAAAACTAAATTAATTTGATTGGTAAATGACCTAACGAGGCCATACCTATTTATGCATTAGAATTAGATCATATCTTACTTTTAAAGTAAAGTATAGTATGTATGTTTTTTTTATCTTAATGTTTTGTATATTTTGTTTTACATTTAAATTATTTGATTCACCATCATCATCATTATCATCAGCCTATACACGTCCACTGCTGGACATAGGCCTCCCCCGTACGACGCCACAAATAGCGGTCCTGAGCCGCCTCCATCCATCGACTCCCTGCGACCGCTACGATGTCGTCGGTCCATCCGAGTGGATGGTCTCCCATGTAGGGGGGGATTTGCCATAATCACCACGCTTGGTAGGCGGATTGGTGCATCGCAGTGTTGGTGTTTAAAAATACTCAGAAGGAAGCTGCTGCCCATCCTCTGGTAAGTTCCCTTAGTCGCTCTTACGACATCCACGGGTTGAGTTGGAGGGGTCGATATTCGTACGCCGCGGCCCCACGAAACAACCACGTTAATTGATTATATTTTTATTATTCCTGTGATTTAATTGTCTGAATTAATGCAGCCAGCTTTTTGGGGATGCTTCCGACTTTATTTTTTTATTGATAATGATAAAACCTTTGACCACCATCTCACTCGGGAAAGTGAAGATGTGGCCTAAGATGGAGCACGCTTTCCCAGAAGGAACTTATTCACTCGGGATTTGAAGACTCCTAGATTGTACTCTACTGGAAAAACAGAAGCAGGAAGTTCGTTCCACTCTTTACCGGTACCTATAATGAAATTAGAGCTAAAAAGTTTGGTTTGACACGGTGGTATGTCGACTAGGTATGGGTGGTATTGATATGGACCAGTTGAGCTATCTGTAGATTGTTTGCAATAGTCTGCAGTTAGCTTAATTGTTTCAATTGTAAATACTAGTTTAATTTGTTTATATTATTTGATTGTTATTTTCTTTGTCAATAAAGTTTAATTGTATTTTAAAAAAAAAACTGCTTTTGTCCCTTTTTTTTTTCATTGTACTTGTAATATAATTATAGTCCTAATATATTTTGTATAGTTAGTGCTTTGGTTTAGACAGTAGTAAATAAATCTAAATCTAAGGGAATGAGGAACTCGAACAAAAAAAATTGCATCAAAAAACAAATTTCAGCTATTTTTGTTGTTGACTATGAGTATGACCTTTTGCAACCTTTGTAAATTTTATTGAGGTTGCTAATTTTATTATGCTGACTAGGTTGTTAACTCTAAAAAGATAGATAGAGATGATAACTATATTTTTTCTTACATAATAATTAATTGCTTTAATTTTATCTTTCTGTATCTATATTCTATATCTTGAATTTTTTTACCTATTCGTTAACTCAGTCAAGGTGAACCAACCAATACCAGCAAATTGTATTGTACCCATTGTAGGGCATTTAAACAAAATCTAGCTAGTACCATGGTATAAGAAAACAAGATATGCTCTTCCGAGACACGATGGTCACGTGGGTGTCTCAAAGCTACGTCATCGACCAATGAGAAGACGAATCTGTTTCCTGGTGATAATCTCCCCGAACTCCTGTATGAATCGGATAAAACTATGTGGTTTTGTATTTACCAATTATTTATCACATTGACTTTAACTAACGCTAATTTGACTGATTTAACAAACATAATTGACGATTGTCATTTTTTATTGATTTTTCAATTAACCCTTATCACATTTGTTTCCCAACTTCTACA
Source organism: Eupithecia insigniata (assembly GCA_947859395.1). Lineage (NCBI taxonomy): Eukaryota > Metazoa > Arthropoda > Insecta > Lepidoptera > Geometridae > Eupithecia > Eupithecia insigniata. The sequence goes on along the minus strand of OX402017.1, from coordinate 3,039,580 downwards.
TTTTGTTGAAATAAAGTGGCAACTGGACACTGACGTTACCTCCAGCCACTATATGGAAGAGCAGACCTTGTTTTCTTGGATCAAGGCTAGCGCTTAGAACCGTCCAATCACATTGCAAAAACATCTACTAAAAACTTATACCCATCTCCTCTGACTCCACTTTTCAGCTGAATAGTCACGTTTGGAAATCCCAATCCACCTCCTATAATATAGGATAATGCATTCCCTTTCAAATCTTGCACACTTATACCGTGAATTATTTCTTTATCGTATCCTTTCACGAAAACCTCTTCTTTTCTGTAGATTAAGGGTATGCCAACTTTTTGGTGAATGTCATGGTAGACGAGAAACGATCCAAAAGAACTTCCCATGTCGATATTTCCTCTGGCGTTCACAGATATTGCTATAGCCAGGATGAGCAGTATATGTCCCGCCAACGCCATTTTGTTAAATTTGAATTGAGAACAACGGTTCTCACGTTCGTACGGGAAAGCCCGTAAAGACCTTTTAGAAAATAAAAAAAAGATTAGTTTTAAAACAGTCCACAGGCCACGAAGGTTCGTTTTACTCTTGACAAAAGGAGTTAAAAATTGCTCTTATATTTGGTTTTGTTCTTTTAGTAGATTGTCGTTTGTTTTGATAAGAAGTTTTGATTATGAAGTAGTAAGTACCTACTAGCTAATCGCTTTTTTCATTATGATAAGAAGTTACTTTTTATTAGGTACATAGCCATTAATATCAAATGCCATCTAATGGGAATCAACATACAAATTTATACTGTTGAACTTGGGTGATATTTCAAATGAAACGAATACTTATTAAATAGGTAGGTATTTTTTTTTATAAGTCTATATTAACAATAGAAAAAACTAACCAATCAGATCACAATGATATTAATTATTTAAATACACATTAATACTTCCTTCCATACTGAATATCATCATTATAATTATTATAACCTCCTTTAGAAAAAAACCTCTGACTTTGAGTAGGGTCATTTCCATAGACTTCAATCTCGAACTTATAACCTCTTAGGATAGTCGGACTCTTTAGACCTATGGTCACACTCTTCATACCAATGCCACCACTCTCTATGAAGGCTTCTCCATCCTTGTCATCGCGAAGGTCGGTTACATACACTGCACTGATGATTTCGTTGCCAACTGCTTGAATGACGATGTCGTCTGTTCGCTGCCATAAAGCAGGGTTTACTTCTTTTATTTCGCTGTAGATTTTTCTAGACTGTGGTGTCGCGAAGCCGAGTCGAATGTCGTTCGCTTTGCTAATAGCCACCAATGCTAGTACGAGAATTATCACTTTCGACATTTTTGTCGACTTTTTCTTGATTGGTCGATATATTACTCTTGTATTTTCTTTGATAAATCTTGTGCAAAAATGAAGTTTTTCTCGCACCGTATGTCTTTATAGAGTAGTCTCATTAGCTCATCGATTCTCGGAATGATTCTCGTACAGTCGATAATTAATGGAACTGGTATATTGTTGGAAGTCACGTATGTCATAAAGAATAGAACTATACATGGGAGTAACACATATAAAAAAAATAGCTTGACTGTTTTTTGCTGGTTTTACTTCTACTAACTAGTGGAAAAAAAATAAGTGAAAAGAAAATCAGAAATAAACGTTATTAATTTTTGATTTCTTGGGTGAGTTTAACCAATGAAGTGGCTTAAGTTAGATATTGTCCATGGAATTATTTACCTTCGTTGATAAAAAAATGCGATCGTAGAACGCGATCCGTTTTATGACGAAAATCTGTTTTATTCACATTAACTTCTTGAGCAAGAAAAGCCATATGAAAAGCCAAGCGCAAAGTAAATATTATGACAAATATTGCGTAGGATTGACGAATTTATGATGTCCTGATTTAGGTACCATTCACTTCGCACATTAACATCAATCAAACGTTTTATTTCTCGACACTTCTGCTTCTGATTTCGAAAAACCAAGTCGTGCTACAATGTCATCAACCATTGCTCTATTGTTTACTACAACTTTGTTTTGCGTTTTACAAAACACGCAATGCAACGACTTATTTCTCGGTTATCCTGACATGACGTCGAAATTGATATACAGTAAAGTGCATCAAGAAAATCCTGCTATATGGGTTCGGAGTGAAACCTTCACAGTCAACTGTTCTAGGAACGAAGTTATCAGTGCTATAGAGATTATGGACCTTCGACAAGACAAGTGGGGTGACGCTTTCGTCAAATCGGGAGGAGTCGGAGAAAAGTCAGTCACTTTAGAGCTCGACAGTCCTTCTGTGTTTAGAGGATACAACTTTTGGGTGAAAGTGTACGCGATAGAGACGAATTATTTCTTGTACAATCATGGGAAGAAGTGACTGGGTGATTTTATTTTGTGGTTGCTTTGTGTTATTAAAGTTTTTATTTAGTTTATCGTTTGTTTTATTTCGTAACAGCTTCTGCCAACGGCTTCGCAAGCCTAGATAAAAATAGCCTATTTAATTAAGTTATTTCTTTTGAGACTGGGGTTTTTTTAACTCCAGGCACCACATCTGTGCAAAATTTCGGCCCAATCCTTACAGAAAACTAAATGGATCAAATTGAAATTTAATTTGCACGGATGAAGTTAGGTATCCATTCAGTCAAAATTTCCCATTTATAAAACCAGTACTTATGATGTGAATAGCTAACGAAAGCAAGAAAGTAGGATTAACTCTTAATACTTCTAAAACTAAAATAATTACGAATGGAAACCAAGACATTGTATTAGTTGGGAATCAAATAATTGAATATGTAAATGACTACATATACTTAGGACAAATGGTGTCCTTTCAAAAATGCACAAGCAATGAGGTACAAAGGAGAATAGCAATTGCTTGGAAGAAATATTGGAGTCTCAAGGAAATTATGAAAAACAACGAAGTAGAGATTAACATCAAGAAGAAACTTTACGAAGTCTCCATCCTACCGTCATTGTCATATGGCTGCCAAAGCTGGGCACTGAAGAAAGAAGATGAAAAAAAGCTATCAGTTTGCCAAAGAAAAATGGAAAGAAGCATGCTGGGAATAAAACTCAAAGATAAAAATCAAAAAAATCACAGGTGAAACAAAACTGAGGGACATTGTAGAGGTCATAAGATCACTAAAATGGAATTGGGCTGGACACATGTGCAGGATGGAAAATAATCTCCCCCATTCTACACTCCGTTGGGCCAAAAAAATCACAGAATGGATCCCATTGAATAAGAAGAGATCTAGAGGTCGACCGGGGAAGAGATGGCAAGACATCTTTACGGAGAAAGTTGGTCCTAACTGGATAACGAAGGCCAGAGACAGGAAAATGTGGAAGAAACTGGGGGAGGCCTACGCCAAAAAAGGCGACTACTAACATTGTAATGTAATAATAATAATATAACTAATAATGATATAATAATAATGTAATGTAATAATAATAAATGTAATAGGAAAAATATATTCATAATTCTCAAGGAAATTATGTAATTATATAAGTAACATAAGTTAGTAGAAAAATAAAGGCTAACTTTATTTTTATTTTATTTTTATTTACTTATGATGTGATTTCATTACCTAATTATTATGCCTTAAATAATAAATAAATAAATAATACTGGATAATTCACGCAGCATTATATAGCCCAAAGTTAAGCAGAGCTTGTGTTATGGGTACTAGATAATTGATATACTTAATACACTTCATAGATAATAATTTTTTATTATACATTGAAACCGTCCAGAACACCCTAAACAAATTTTTGCAGATCGTACAAACATTTGTACCGAGAAGGGAAACGAACCCGCAACCTCCAGCATCGCAGGCGGACCTTCGCCCACCGCGCCACAGAGGTCCTTGACTGACTCTTGCACGTGTGGGTACAAATTTTAAGCCTTTTCTTGTCAAGGTTACGCATGTAGGTACACCTATTTCCTTAAATTACCATAACGACAAATACCATATCGACGAATGAGTTCATCTTTTGTAGAGTCGAAAGTAAATAACCTAAATAAGTGTACCTACCAGCCGATGATATCATGGTCAGGGTCATAAGGTCCCTTCCGGAGGTAATTGGTGATGTCCCGGTTTGATTTCTCCTATGAAAAAAAAATGGCTGAACAGTAAAGACGTGTTTTTTTACACTGATATAAAAAAGTAAGAAAAGGTAATATAACTTTAATGGCTTTCGCCTGTTCATTTGAGGAGTGACGGAACAAAACAATAAAATGGACAATAAAACAAAAAAAAAACTATAATCTGTCATCCAAAGATTAGGTACCAGCGATACTTCAATTGACTGCCTAGGACATCATAGGAATAGGCACTTATGCTACTTTACTATGAAAGAGACTACGAGACTATTTACTAGAGTTTCACGAGATTTTTACGAGATTTTTTTCAGGCAACAGCTCTCGTTTTACGCAGTTAAACACTTTTTTTCGTTGACTGTACGTCCTAATTATATCCTTTCTCAAGCTAAATTCGATACCGCTTAATTTTATTTTAATTCTCTTAATTTTAAGCAATAACCAAGAGTCTTTTATTCAGTATAATAGTATGTGTGGTGGGCGGGCATGTATCCCAAGGTTCCCTGGAAGAGATCGCTCATAACGTAAAAGCCGCCTTTGTACTTAATCTTAGCATTAATTCCTGTATTATTTTCTTTATTTGTGTGGTACAACAAAGTATTATCTATCTATGTTTGTCCGATTGAAAAAAACCTGCGTAGCGTGGGGCCGGCGGCGTAGCCAGATTTTTACAAGATTATTCATTAAAAAAGCTGATGGAATAAACACACGAATTTTCTTTTGTTACAGCAACATGGGTCTCCTGGAATTCGTGAATTGGACAAATCAGAACCTCTACTCCTCACCTCTCCGTATCTGCTCCTCATTGAACCTCACGCCAGGCCAGAGACGGGTCTGCAGGAGGCATAGAGAGCACATGCCAGCAGTCAGCGCTGGACTGAAGAAGGGAATTGAGGAGTGCCAGCATCAGTTCAGGAGCAGAAGATGGAATTGTACTGTTACTCAAGATGGAACTGTATTTGGACCTCTTACTTTGATTGGTATGTTGAGTTGTAGTTTTTTTTTTATTTACTTGGAAAACAAACAGCTTGTAATAAATAAATGAGTAGAAACAATGGTTCAACTAAAGCTTAACAGTTTTCACTGAGACAGACAGACGGACGGACACAGACAAGATGAAATTGTATACAGAGTCGTTAGGTATGCCATTTAGCTACGGTACCCCAAAAATTTACTGAAGGTCCTAAGATTACATACCAGGAAAGCATAGATCTAAGAATGTATGTAGGTAGAAAAATAAAATGCTGACTCTTATATGCCAAGGACGCAACAATATCTCGTAGAAATAATATAAAGATGTTTTCGCGAAGAGGCTGACAAGGCACTATAAAAATATCGTAAAGCTTTTTCGGGCATAATAAAGACAAGCTGATTCCCGTATTAGGTAAAAGGGATTTTCGTCTTATTTTGTTTTGTGAAGGTGAATCTACGATACTTAGGCACCTGTGTCTGAGAAAGGAACTCTTGGCTCTATGCAATCTCGCTCACTTCTACGCCGTCCGCGTCGGTTCAATTGTCAGAATTAATTTGTCATCTATTTTATCGTCGCGCTATTTTTGGTTATTTCAGCATAAATCCCGACACAATCAGAGCCGCCACCTATTTTATCGTATGGATACAAAGGAATTTTCAAAAATCTCTTGGCCCTTTTGTGATACCTATCTTAAGCTTATTTTTAATGCCTCTGTAATAGTTTTATGTTGTATAGGAACTGATTTGAAGTGCATTTATTTGGAACCCGGCAGCCTAGCAAATAAGTACTCTAACTTGACGTCTTTTAATCAAAAACAGATAAAAACTAAAGTGAAAATAAATCTTTCGTACCAGGAATACATGACGTACGGAAAATACATCGCCACTTTTATCTAGAACACCTAAAAGTATAGAAGTGCTTGTCTACGATAAATCAGGGCTGTCTGAAGCAGACGTTAACATGGATTTAGTGCTTGAATCTCACCACTTTACTTCTGTAAAGGGAAAATAGTGGAAAAGTTAGATTTTTTTATGTTATGTTATTCAAGATTGTTGAAGTTACTTTAACACACCAAAGGCAACGTACGAGGGCAAAGATTTTGGGTTTTTTTTTTAAATAAAAACTTGTTTTTTTTATAAGTTGATCCTTTTTATACCACAAAGGTAGATAACAGCGTTTTGCGAATTGGTAAAATATTGGTACATATTTATGGGATGCATTCAATGCAGATTAAGGCGGTTCCCTGACCCAAACTAGCGCCGCCGCTGCCGCCTATTTTATCGTATTATTACGCTAAACAAGTCGTTTTTCGCATCTCCTCCTAAGCTAAACAATATAAAACTATTACAGGGGCATTCAAAGTAAGCTTATGATAAGTATCACAATCGGGACAAGGGATTTTGGAAAATTCATTTGTTTATCGTAATAATACGGTATAAAATAGACGGCGGCGCTGATTTGGGTCGGGGTAGCCCCTTAAAGCAAAGATTATCTTTGGAAAGACCCCAAGCACCCACTTTGTTTAATATTCACATACCTAATTACCCACTAACTATCTAACAGCCTGTATAATATAGCGTGTTTTAAAAAACGATAAACTGACTTCAAATTCCCTTACACTTATTTTAAGTTTTGCGGGATAAATACTCATCCCCTGGGGATAAAAATTTTATGGGACCCCCTCGGGATCATTGTCTATACAATAGTGAAATAATTTAAAAATCGGTCCATAATTGGCGAAGATATCGCGTAACATACATACAAAAGTAAATAAAAAACATTCAGACGAATTGAGAACCTCCTCCTTTTGAAGTCGGTTAAAAATCTAACTAACAATAAGAGTAACACCTGCTTAAAAACCCTAAGAGCATTAACTACTTACTAGAAAACCACAACTCCTAAAAAGTCATAAATGTTATACATATTATATACTCAAGTACTGACACAGTCAATCTTCGATCAGGGATTATATCCAGGGGAAGAGGGTGATTTCGTTCGTCCAAGGGTCAAAGTATGTCAAAGAACTCATAGGTTTGATATAATGTAATTTAATCTAATGTAATTTTATCAAATTTAATTTAATTTAATCTAATGTAATTAAATTTAACTTATTTTATTCTATATAATAACTGAAATTTATTACCTAATTTTAGTTTTAGTGGACGTGTAATTTTGAATTTTATTTAATTTTGTGTATAATATGTGATATGGATTTAATTATCTGAAATAAATTAATACAATACAATACAATAGGTAAAGCCTGCTGCCATAAGTACTTATTATATCAATTTAGTATGTTTAAAAAAATTGCCATCATCAATCTATCATTCGTTGTTGTCATTTGTTTCTGTCCACAGCCTCAAGAGAAACCGCGTTCACCTACGCAATCACCTCAGCGGGCGTCTCTCTATCCATCTCTCGAGCTTGCCGCGATGGGGGACTGTCCAGCTGCAGCTGCAGTCGAGCAGCTAGGCCCAAACACCTGCATGATGAGTGGGTATGGGGGGGCTGCGGCGACAACCTGGAGTATGGGTACAAGTAAGCTCCTTGCTTGTTATGGTAGCCTGGTATAGTGCCAAAGGAACTCTGAAGACTAGTCTTGCGTCGAAGCAAAATTTTGCTCGATCAAGGGCAAAATATAGGTTTTGTTTTTGCCCGTTAGCTACGTAACCCTGATTTCACTGGTTGACTCATCTGGAATAATAACCAGGCAAGCATAGGATCGAAGACTAAATTTACAGCCGAAAACTCAGCGGGAAACTCTATCGATCTCCCGAGCTTGCCGCAATATCGGACTGTCCTAGCTTGCCGCGATAGCGGACTGTCCAAACGTCTGCACGATGAGGTATAGGGCGACAACCTGTACATACCTTTATGTAAGCTCCTTGCTTGATATGGTAGCCTGGTAGTATGTTTCTAGAGGGAGACTGTCGCAGTCACAGTCTTGCAAGCCAATATTGGGATTCCAGTACTGGTTGTCAATGTTATCTGTTCAGGAAGATTGGTATGGTATGGTATGGGGTACTCCCTTGTCCGCATTTGGACTCAATTTGGTCCATTATGCGTTGATTTGCTAGCAAAGCCAGCCTAACTCCGTCCAGAAGCGCAGAATCTTCCTGGGATCTTCACAGGCTTCGCGGAGTGACCTCAAAGAGTTGCGTGGCTTTAATTTGTAAATTGCGCATACCGCCCTTTTTTTACCCGACTACCGGAGGATTATGATTTTAGCACCCTATGTATGTATGTATGTATGTAGCCGATTTCTTTGTTCCCACGTAGCGCTGAAACTACTACTTCGATTTCAACAAGTGAGGTATCGATTGATTCCTCTCATTAACCCGATGGTTATAGGCTATTATGGTATCCGACAAAACTGAGGGTCTTAAGAGATAGCTGGGTCTAAATTACACCTGGAAAATTTTTATCGCGCTATCGAAGTGTAGCGCGATAAAATTTTGCAAGAGACGACATCTAGTTACAGTTCGAGTCTAATTTAGTTTGATGTGATGAGTGAAGGATGACACACCCGTTGCCATGGAGACCTCTTGTTTATTTGTTACCATGGCAACGGGTCATCTAGGGATGGGCAAATGAAAAAATGTATCGATATACATATATTGTATCGATATATGTATGGTAAAAAAAAATATAGTTAAAAACTAAAACCCGACTACATAAAAGTCTTAAACAAGCGTTCACCTATTGTCCATAGCATTTTCTTTTGATACTTAGGTAGTCGGAGGCCTTTGTTACTAATTGTACCCTAGGTATATATAGGTGGGTGCCTCCGACTACCTAAGTATCAAAAGAAAATGCTATGGACAATAGGTGAACGCTTGTTTAAGACTTTTATGTAGTCGGGTTTTAGTTTTTAACTATATTTTTTTTTGGAGAACAAAGATAGTCAGTATGACAGCTGCCTGTCCCCAAAGCAATATACCATAAGACATAATACTATGAAAGTAACTGAAATAAACTAACCTAGCTGTATCTTCATCGGTAATATATCTAATTGTTCGAACTGCATAGGCTGCTGAACTAAGTCTGCCTGCGAGAGTTTCAATTAAATAAATAAATAAAAACTTTTATTGTTCAAGAACGTTACTAATAACTAATTCATAATAGCTAATTAAACTACATTCTTTACGATAAACTTAATCCTAGACTATTATGATATAAAATTATACACAAAACAATGGTTAGGGTTATCATAAGTAACTAAGACTTAATGAGATTTTAAGCAAATTTGTATATTTTTATTATAGAAATTTACTTAAGGCGCATATTGACACTAGCGCCACTCTTTATGAAATTTTGAAAATAATAATAAACTCAATTATTAAAGAATAAACTAGTTTATAAGTTCTTCAGTAGCAGTATAATCCAATTTTTGGACATATTTTGTTATCAGATTCTTGCATTCATCGTCATAATGCCGGATAGAAGTTATTATGGAAGGGGAAGCCGACGCATAGTTAGACGCGTTAGTTTAACTCAAGAGGTCCGCCTTGAGAAGATTTCAAAAGCAACCTACAAATACTTTATCTCATAGTTTCAAACCTCTTTGAATTTCATGTAGTCCTAGTATAACAAGGCGAAATAAAGCAGGGTCATCTCTTGTCGATTCCGCCCTACACTTCTCGTATTTCAGTCATTTCAGTGGGCGGGGATAGATCACAACCACGCCTTATCAATGAGAATGTGAAGCTCCTATCCATAATGATATCCTAGTGGAACTACGCTCAAACGATGACGTATTTTCCACGTGGTCTGTGTGCGTAGTTTATTATGAATTTATGACGTAGTTTGGATTCGAATTTGAAACCGTAATCGGTCCTAAATAATATCGACAATTGAAGAACATTCCCACAATTCCACACGGGGTACTTGCAAAAAGCTTACGTACTTATTTACAACATCAACTACGCTGCTATGCTGTTACACAAACTATTATTATCATCGTGCTATGGGTGTATAGAAAAGAGTTTTTCAGCAAATAAACCTCTCCGTATTGCTTATAGCCCGGTACTACTTACTATTTTCTACTACTAGATAACCTAGAAGTCTAGTTATAACTTCATTACGACCTCTATTTGCTGCTGTACTCCTAGTAAGAAATTATTATAAGTTCGTGCCCTCTGACGACGTATTTCAACATTTTCAGCAACGAATAAACCGCTACAGAACTTATGAATTCCTAGTACTTTTCCCCCACTTTATCGAAATTTCCCCGCAAAAAAAGTAAATACAGAAATTGTGACAATGAATGAAAATTATGATTTTCTCACGGTAAACATTGAATCTGATTTCAATTAACCATAAGTTTCATAAATAAGATTTTTTTGTTAAATGTTTTTTCTTTTGATATGAAATACTGTGTTATATGGTGAACAACATACAACCTGAAGCATACCTGAAAATCATGTAATAACTCCAGTCAATTTACCTGTGCAAATAACAAACAATAGGCAAACTTGTCGCTGAAAACGTTTCAGGTAGAGCTCACCTGCCTTACCTCGCACCTGTCTACTAGGAAATCAGAAGTGTAGAGATATGGTTTTACCTGCTGCTACCATGGAAGCGCTGGTTTTTCCCTCTCACCTATAAAATAAAATAGGTATAGGTATAATAAGCACTTATTTCCCTTCTGCCGTATCAGGTATAAATGAACCACTGCTGTGTGTGTTTTCAGTACCCCGTCGAATTTAGAATTTAATTCAAAAGATACAGAGAACATTAGAACTATCTCTTTTCCGCTTGCGTCAAACGTATATCGGCTTTGAACTAGCACTTTCAGGCTTTTTCCGTATTTCCTCTTCTCCCACACTCGCTGAAAATTTGAGACAGACATAGACCTAAACAATTCATTCTGATAAAACGTTGGTATAATATTGCTGTTTTACCTTTACACTAAGAGTGAATAGAGAAAATAATATTTGCTTTTCACTCACTCTCTCCCATTGCTAACACACAAGCTCAACATAAGAAGAGACAAGGAAATATTTCTGTTTCAGTCATGCCATTCATGATCTAAGTAAGTGTGTGTTTGATAAATCGCGGGAGTTTCAGCTATGTGGTACCTATATACCTGTGTAAGGTGAGCGTTTACAGTGTGCTTGTTGCACCTGAATTTCAGTTACCGTGGAAAAGGTAAATGTCCTCCTGGCATTTCGTGATCTCCTAGTACTCAGGTGAACGGTAAGACAGGTGAAAAATCCACCTGTACTCTTCAGAAGGTAGAAATTTATACAGGTAACCAAATACATAGATTGGCGTTTATTAAAATCATGTATAAAAATGTTTGTTATTTTTAAGAAAGTTTTAATTATTATGATAAGTTTTGTTGGTTCTATTTGTTTTAATGGGATATACAGAATCAAAATGACAATAAACCTGACATGGACATAATCATTCAACAATGAGCGCCTAAAATTAAAGGAATTAAATATTAAAGGGATGTCAATGGGATAACAGCACAAACACATCACATAACATCATTGAAATAACCCTTTCGCTATATGTATTTCTAGTCTTCAAAGAGGAAATGGTCTGAACCGATTTCCTGTTTAAATTAATCAGTGTTTAAATTAATCAGCTGTCATTTGGTCTTCACGGTTGTCAAACCATGGCTTTCGACAGGTTGGGTACTAGGCGAACAGAAGCTAGCAAGAACCTCGCAGACACGAAATATGTAGCTGTTTGTAAACGTGGAGGTGAAGGTAAAATCTACCGCCGCCGCCGCCATCACGCCACCCCACACCGTACTACGGCGTAGCCATCCTCTACGCCGTAGTCTGCGTCACGTAGCACACCTCCTACCAACGTATGCCTCCCTGGCGAGTTTTCACGTACTGAAAGGGTTAGAGACCCGGCTGAAAATGAAAGGGTTATTGAAAATCGTTGAAATAGCTTTTTCCAATGAGTTTTCCCAAAACGGTGTGTGATTTTTTTTCATGAATAAAAGAGGAAACGGGCTGCTTGATCTAAGACGGTAAAGTGTATGCGATTTATAATAGTTTTGTGCGTTTTCCATTGAAGCATTTCTGTAAATTCTATAGATATACAAAAAAACACGAAATAGGATGTTTCCTGAAAAATTACTTTCGTATCGGAAATACAATTTCCCAACCCGGAACAATCCGATAGGAAAACTACCAGGAAAGCATGAAACGATAGAGAATGAAATGGTCAAATAATAAACACTCCTCCTGCTCTCTCCGTTATTCCAATAATGAAACAGATGAATGTTTTCCCACGTTCATAAATTTCCTGAATTCATAGAATTTTCTGCATATTTCGAGGTGAGGGCACTAGGATACCAAGAGTAAAAAGAATTGCTTGGCTTTGTAGGAGAATTCGTGCGCCCCTTAGCGTTCCTTTCGTCATACTTTTGCGTCAGACTACACCAGGACTACAGACAATATGAAGGTATTTTAATGGTTAGTAGACAACATTACGTAAAGAAAAATGAAACAGGATTACGCCAATAGCACAGATTATCTAATACTATCCAATAGTAGAAAACGGGTATCATTTAAACGATCAGCAGATTAAACAGGTTTGGGTCGACCGAAAAATGGATTGTGCCAGCAGAAAAATGAATTGAGCTGCATATAGTGGTCGGCCTTGATTAAATTGGTCAGCAAGTAATGTGATATTGTGCAGGCTAATAAATATTTCTGCAACAATAGAAGCAGCAAATTGTTGTTTGTAGGCACGCCATAAAATTAATTTTGATTTGCTTGTTTTAAAATAATTACCTACCTGCTTAGGCATACTATAATATTCTTGACCTACGTGTGGCACTGAACTCTTCCTTAACGGATGTATCAAATTTAATGACATTTATTGTGTGTTTCAATGGGTCTCTGTCCTTCATGTCCCCTCGCCCGAAATTAAGACTTATTCAACCCCCCGGGGGTGAATAAGTCTGAATTTCAGGTGGGAGGTTGATCATAAGGCCTGAAACTAAGTTACTTGGATGACAGACAGGGCCAAGAAAACAATTCTTCTCTCAGTTTTACAACTCAATATTTTTTCTCCTTAACGAAAGTAAAATCCTGCTGATCAAATAATTTATTCTGCTGACCAAAACATTAATTTTGCTGATCAAACAGCTTTTTATTTACTTATCAAAAAATTTAATTGCCGACTGCTGATCGTTTAAATTTTATAGCTGACCAAAACATATATGGCTGTCCAAATAGTTTTTTGGCTGATATTTCCGGCTGACCAAATATTTAAAAAAAAAACAATATGTTTACTCCCGTATAAAACCACGACCTACCACGCCATAAAAATTAAATAAATTTCATAATTAAGGTGGCCAAAATCGATCACCGAAGTTAAGCAACGTACACTTTACTAGGTTTTCGATTCATAAAAAACTGTTTTTAGGGTTTCTTTCGAGAAATAGTTTTGTACGATGGTGCGGAACCCTCCGTGTGCAAATCGATTCTCATTTGGTTGGTTTTATGTTATTTCTAAAAACTTTACTCATTCCAATAAATAAAGTCTTTTAGAAAGCTTGTTACCATGTTCCAATTTTTCGAAGGCTTTATAAAAACGTGAACCTAAGCTACCAGGGCTACATAACCTAAGGAAATGGGTGAAAGTTCCATCGCTCCGTAGTGTGAGTTTCCGATATTATAGGGGCGGAGCTTAGACTTTCACCCACACAAATAGGTGGAGCTTTTTAAGCTTTTTACGAGGGGAACTTTAAAAAAGCTTTTCCGACACATTTCTTTGAATTTTCTCAACTAGGATCTCATAGGAGTGAGCAGATAAAAGAATGCCACAAATGTGAGGAAAATTTGGGAATTCGCGTACCTTTCCACGTTTCGCGCTCTGAATTTTCTTTACCAGGCGAGTATAACGTTAGGAAAGTAAAGAATGATACGGCTACAAAGGAAAGATAAATTCCAGCGTTTCGTTCTGCGCTTAGGGGAGGTTTTCCCGCATCCGAGCATTCGATATACCCGGCTAACAAGAAACAAAAGAGGTTGCTAAGAATTCCAAATATTTACTTTATCCTCACTCAAGCAACTGGGAACCTGGATTTACCCGGGAACCAATTTGACTCAAAGCCAACGAGGGCGCAGAAGTAAATTTGCTTTCTCTGGGTTTACTCTCTCATCTTGAACTAATATAAGATCACTCACAAACTAATTAATGCGTTTCACTTTGGTTACCCAATCAAAGTCATACCTGGAGCACCTGGTCGCGGGTATGCTTTTTATAATCAACTAATTAATTAATTAGTGTTAGTTTAATAAAAATCAATAAACTTTAGCGGACTATTTAAAACAATATGCTTATTATTATTTTTTATGGTCAATATACCTTCGTTTGACCGCAATCTCACCTGATGGAAAGTGACTATGCTTATGGAAGAACACCACCCTCGGAAAATTAAACTAAAATATTAAATTGGGCTTAAGTACGGAAATACAAACCGACGTCTTTTTCTTTGCGTATATGGCGCTTAACCGGATGACCCCGGATAACCCGGTTTAAGGGTGGTTTTTGCAGAGTTAAGCTACTAGGCAAGCATAAGTTCCCAACAGTAGTTAATCCCGCATACCCGGTTTTGCACCCCTGCACCCCTAAGGCGAAGGCGGCTCCCTCTCACATGAATGAAATGAAAAGCTAAACATTTTCACGTTTGCATTGCTGGGGCTAAATTTATAAAAATAGAAATTTAAACATGCATTACACATTCAATATATAAGTAACTACACTTACTCGTATGTATGTAGCTTTTTTTCTCACTCTCCCATCGAGAAAATTAGGTTGATAATATTTTTCATCGTATCACGATCAAACCTTGATGAAATTATATACCTGAATCTTTCTCATAAATCATTCTATTGATTGGTGAAAATCGTACGAAAATCCGTTCTGTAGTTTTTTAATTTATCCCGAACAGACAGACAGGCAGACGCGGCGGAGGACATTGTTTTATAATATGTAGTGTAAGTTATAAAACTAAGTTAAAATTCAAAGTATGGAAAAATATGATGGAATTAACTAATAGCTTACGCCTACGCTTTCGTAGCAAATTCTTACCAGGAGCTCAGCAAACTCATTTCCCAGTCGATGGCGACTGATTATGATTTTGCAATAAGCGACCCTCGGATTAGGAAAGCAGAGTTGAATTTTGAATAGCTCTACCTTTGCTACGATATCATCCCCTTTGTAGCAACGTAGCAGCGGCGTAGCAGGGAAACGTTAGCTATCCTTTTCTAGGCAGCCTCTCTTTTGTAGGTTTATTGAAAACTTTGTTCCTTCGTAAGCATGAACAAAGCATAAAAAAGCTTGGGATGGATTTTGCTCCAATTCGAAAAATAACACCTAACAGGCTAAAGGTTTCTTAGTCGCTTCTTTTCTTTAGTCTACATACCGAAGCGACAGAAATAAAAAATATCACTTTATTTACATGTCAGTGTTTTTAAGACTTTGACCTCTTTTAAGTGTACATTTATTGTGTTACGGAATTTTTGATTTTGATTTTTGATCTTGAAAGCTGTAAGTAACTACGCTGATGTTTTTCTAAAAAAATACTTTTATTTGACGTTTTTAAAAGAAGTTTCTATGTAGATGAATGGGATTTACCTAACCTCACCTAGGCTGGCAACACTGGCTGGGTAATGTTAGAATAAATACTGAAATATCCGAATATTTCAGTATTTATTCTAACATTACCTTAATCCACAAAGCTTGGGTAATCCTAACTACTGCTAAAGTAATAATAAAAAGAAAGTTTGGATGTTTACATGAATGGATGAATGTTTGTTCCTTCTTCACGCCAAAACTACTATACGGAGCAGGCAGAAATTTTGCATATATGTATAAATATAGTTCTAGGCCTGAAATAAAACATAGGCATATTTTTATCCCAAAAATCAATTTCCGATGGGATTTAAAAAACCTTTAATCGTTTCAAAACTCAAAGTGCTTTATTTCCTTTAGACCTTACAAGACTCTTGGACACGTCACAAAATTAATTGGCTTCGAAATTAAGCTGCGGGCAGAAACTAATACTAAGAAAACCCGGGTTTACTCGATCTTCTAGCATTACCCGTGACATATGTATGTACATGTCAAAGGTGAGCAAAGAACGCGTTTTAGTGAACGGTGGTAGCTACATAATTTTTTTTCCTTTCCCAATCTATTTATGTTAATCATTCTTCAGTATCATTCTCTTTAATGGAGCCTACCAGGAGCTCAGCAAACGACTCTCCAGGACCTAAAGGTTTCTGCAATATACGACACTCAGATTTTAAAGACAAAGTTAAATTTAGAATGACTCTACCGTCCGATATCAACCCCTCGTAGCAACATAACCCGGCGTAGCAGGGAAATGTAGCTATCCTTTTCTAGATGGCCTCTCTTTCGCAGGAAAAGTTTCATTGAAAAAATCGTCTGTGGCTTACCAAAGTTGAATTAAGTAGTTATTTTCGCCACTCACGCTCAAAAACAGTGACTTTGCTGCCAAAAAACAATGAGCAAAATCAGTTTTTCTTTCTAGTCTTTACCCGTTTAGTAAAATGTTTGGTTGTACTTTGGTTGGGAGATTCTTTTCCACACTGTTGAAAAAGGAAGTCACCGTTTTCTAACGAGAGTAATAATAATCTCAATACTCAATACTCAATATATTTATTGTTGTCATCACATTGGCTTAATAGATAGGTAATTTAGTTAGGTAAGTATCACAATGTGAACCCTGTTGGGCGTAAACAACAAGTGGAACGAGTGGTGAATCTTTTTTATTATCTAGCCTATTAGTAGTTAAGTTACCTAAACAAGGCTAGTTTTATTGGACATCGTTAAATGATATATCTACCTACTTATCTGACAGTGTTCACCAATTTATAATGAATATTTATTTAATTATATAATATTTCAGTTGATTGTTATTAACTGATAAAACTATAATAAATTGTTTACAAATAATTTACTCGTAAGGAATAGGCACTCTATTATTAGTTTTATCCGGTAAAAATGCATGTTTTTTTTTTAAATAAATGCAAATACAATTTTTTTTACCCGACTACCGAAGGGCGAGGGTTATGATTTTAGCACCCTATGTATGTATGTATGTAGCCGATTTCTTTGTTCCCACGTGGCGCTGAAACTACTACTTCGATTTCAACAAGTGAGGTATCGATTGATTCGTCTCAATACCCTGGTGGTTATAGGCTATATGGTGTCCGACAAAACTGAGGGTCTTAAGAGAGAGCTGGGTCTAAATTACACCTGGAACACTACGATAGCCCGATAAAATTTTGCAAGAGACGACATCTAGTTACAGTTCGAGTTTAATTTAGTTTGATGTGATGAGTGAAGGATGACACACCCGTTGCCATGGAGACCTCTTGTTTAATAGCTTTACATTATCGTTAATACTCATCCAAAAAGTATTTTCATCACATCTATTCGATAAAAACGACTGTGTTCGCCTTTATGTGCACCCAAAGGTGGTGTTTTCTTTAAGGAACTTTTAGCGGGCAGAAAAGAACTTTTATTCCTCTTTATAAATTCTTAATTCAAAAAGTGCGTGGAAAAGTGTATTGCCGCGCAGTTATTCAATTCGGAACGTCTTAGTTTTCAGCGCCAGCAAAATCGAACGCAAATATTGTTTGAATAAATACTGGCTGATAAGACGCGACGGACCATATTGCGCCGCCGCCGCCGCCGCGCCGGCTTAATGAAAAAAAAAAGAAATCAAAATAAAAACGCGCGAACTACAGCCCGCGTTTTCGTAAATTTTCACGAATTCGGTTTTGTTTTGAAAAATGAGTTCAAGTGACAGTGAAATAGAATTAACTCCTGAAAGTATTCAAACTGAGGCAAGAAATGTGATAGATAATCTATTACCTGCAAAATCCCGGGAGAAATATATGAAAGCCTATGGTAATTTTATTAGTTGATTTATTATTATATACTATTTAATTTCATTTAGTTGTTATGTACTTACTATTTTATATTAAATAATAATATTAGAATAAAATATGAGGCACCTTTTATTTTCTCATAGAGGGTGATGAAAAGTAGAGTGTATCACTCGGGCGCAAAATATATTTTTGGCTCGGGCGACATACTTTGAATCCCTCGCTACGTTCCGGATTCTACTGAAGAATCCCTCGCTCGCTCGGGATTCTACTGTAGAATCCCTCACTTCGCTCTGGATTCAAAAAAGCGCCCTCGCCGTAAAAATATTATTTTGCTCCCTTATGATACAATCTACTATTATACTACACCTGCTCGGAAAGTTGCCTATTCCTTTTCCAAATATAAGATAGAAAGTAAGACATTGCAGGCGTATTGGAATCCGGGAGGAAAAACTCTATGGAATTTCATTTCTCACTCGTTTTAGCGGAATAGAAAACTGTATGGAAATCCATTTGTAACGTGTTATTTTTTTTTAATTTCCTATAAGATCAGCCGGTAGCTATGGTTATTTTCATAATAGGTCAAACGACAAAAAGTTTTTACTCCAAGTCCGCTTGCCTCTTCCGATTTCCGAACAATATTTTGAAAAAAGAACCCAAGTGATAAAGGCTGGCGCGGGAAGTTCTTCTAATTTTGAATTTGGTGTAGGCAATTTTATTCATTCTACAAAATGTCATCGAGTGGTAGTGAAAGTTTTATGACACCGCCAGAAATAAAATATTTATTCTGCTTTTTATTTTCCTTGAAGGTGTAGTATAAACCACTATGTATCACTCGGCAGAAAGTGCGATTCCTACCTCGTGTGTTTTAAGGCCCTCGGCTGCGCCTCGGGCCTCAAACGACACACTCGATAGGAATCAGACACGTTCTCGCCTAGGTGAACAATGTACTATTGCAGATCAGTAAGCATTTATTCCACGCCTATAATATAAAAACTACATCCTTTTGCGTATCACAATCAGTCGGACCTTTACACAAGTATTTAATAGGGTTTGAGTTTAAAGCAAGTTTTATGTTTATGTTGTTTCCTGTTCTGAGGGTTTATGAGAGCGAAGTTGGAAGCCGAAGCTTGTATAAATTATAGATTTTGAGTATTTTGTACCAGGTTCACAGAAAGCTTCGTAGATGTCAGAGAGCGAGAACGCAAGGTGAAGAGAGGCAGCCGCGAACAAGGGCGGCAGCTGATGAACCGGCATAACAATGAGGCGGGGAGACGGGTGAGCTTTTATTGTACTTATTTTCATACAGTTCTAAATTCAAAATTTCAAACTTTTAGAACATAGTTAGGGATGGGGTCTGTAATAGGCACCAATGATAATGGGCAAAAGTGCTAACACACGATCGAACGGTGCGTACCACAGTCCGAACCACGACATTGGTTCGCTCCGGACCATATTCGATCGTGTAGCGAACGGTCCGCAAGACATTATTATAATTAGGTTAGTTCGATGGAACGAAACGTGTTTAGAACCACAATGATTTTCTAAAATCTATCTAAGTATGTAGTATAATTATAAATTATCTAACAGCATGACAATAGATCGTGTTCCTGAGTGGAGATCACGACTCGGTAAACGTAGTGTGTTCTACACTACGTTCATCCTCCGGAAAGATGACTAGACGACCTGGAAATTATTCCAGGCAGATGCCGGATGCGTCAAGAAAAGACAGGGCGCTATGGCGGTCATAAGGGGAGGCCTATATCCAGCAGTGGACTAAAATAGGTTGATGATGATGACAGTTAGATATCCTACTAATATTATAAATGTCAAAGTTTGTAAGAATGGATGGATGGATGTATGGATGTTTGTTCCACTTTCACGCAAAAACTACTGAACTGATTGGGCTGAAATTTGGTATGGGTATAGTTTGGGGCCTGGAATAACATATAGGCAATTCTTTATCCCAATATTGCGGGCGAAGGCGCGAGCATCTGATAGTTACATATAACGATGCTTCATTTCTCAATGAGAGGAAAAACACTCTCGCACACACATAAAGAAAGATTCATACGTGACTGCTTCCATTCTGAAGAAAGTTTTTCCCCTCACTCACACAAACACAGATTCAATAAGAGAAAAGTTCACTCTCTCATTTCATTGGATCCTGGTACTACAATAGACAACGTTTCGTTCGGAAAATCCACACCTAGACGCTTTTCCTTCGTGTTTTGTTTTAGAACAAAATCCAGACCTAGAGACGCTTTTCCTTGGGGTTTTGTATTAGAACAAAACCTAGACGCTTTTCCTTGATGGTTTTAGAACAAATAAAGATGGACTGATGATGATACTGATGGAAAATTATTAAAATGGTGGCCTAGAAAAAGTACGAACCTTGTAAGTAAACCTAGTCTAATAAAATTATAATAATTAAAAATACTTTTAAATACAAGCTTTTATATCATCTAAGACCAAAGTGCTTGGGAAGACAAATCCAACGAACCCAAACTCGACGTGATTAAGTCCTTTCGTTTAGGAGCTCCTATGGCTTCGGTTTACATCAGTAGACCAGCTCGATGGTACCATGACATTGCATTGCTACCGAACGCTGGATTCCACCCGAACAAACAGTTACATTACAGGTTGAATAAAAGCTTGTAAAAACGCCTTTTTTTCAGGCTGTGATCGCAAAGTCGAAAGTGACCTGCAAATGCCACGGAGTTTCAGGATCCTGTAGTCTTATTACATGCTGGCAGCAACTGGCAACATTCAGGGAAGTCGGTGAGTACAAATCCTTACCCAAGATTAAATTACTCAAATTAATAATGTTTTTAAATATTTGAAAACAACTTTTTTTTAAACAAGATATCACCTAGCCTAGCACCAATGTGCCTGGGAAGACAAATCCAACGAACCCAAACTCTACGGGGCTACATCGTTTCGTTTAGGAGTTCCAATGACCACCTTCCTGTCTTATCATACCAGTTCAATGGTACTATACATTGAATTGTCACTTACATAGTATGCCTTTCAGCTCAATCGGTTGAGAATAACTGGTCTAAAAAAAGTTGCAAGAATTGTCCCTTACGTAATAAGCAAGGGTATCAGATATCGCCAAAACGTATGTGTTTTTTTTTTTATGTTTGTTACGCGATATTTCTACCAATTATGCCACACAATTATGACACATTTTGAAAATATTTTGTAACGCTATTGCATAGAAAATGATCCCGAGGTGGTACCATAAAAATCTTATCCCCAAGGACTAGTATTCCTATATCCCGCAAAACTTAAAAAACAGTGTGAACACTAACGAATTTGAAGTCGGTTTTAGTTTTTTATAAACAATCAAAATTATTAATAAAATAATAATTGAAATTTAGATGATTGAAGATCCCAGAAATCATAATTGCTATTGTTACATTAATCAAATTATTATTACAGCATTAAAAATGTTGCCGTCCCTTTCAAACACCCAAAATAACAAGGATAGCATAATTTTTAGTAGTGTAATTTAAATGGTGGACAATCCATATAGCATCTACTAACCCCTAAGTAACAAAGCTTGTGTTATGATGGGTACTGGACAACTGATATACCCGGAACAAATATTTGCACTGTAAACATTTGTTTCTCGGCGGGAATTGAACCCGTAGCCTTAATTAGGTAACTTATCATTCACTATCTTTTGTTTTCTATAAAAAAGAAGAAAAGAATCCTCATTTTATTCCATTTTTGAATTAGCATCATAAACTTTCACGTTGATTTTTAATGAAAAGTTGGAAAAGTTATAATTTTTGGGATCACTTTACATTTCTTAGCAATTACTCCCAGTAGTGTGAGGCTTACGCACGATAATAGAAAAAAACCTTAAAGTTTTAACTATCTAGAATCTCAAGTAAATAAAAGCATTCAGCAAAAAATGCAAACGTTCAAGAATCTCGCTTTAGTAAAGTTCGTGGAATGCCTAGCATTCTTCAAAGCCTCCTTTAGCTTATAAAGCCCTGGTAGTTGGGATACTCGGATAAGGGAAAAGCTCCCCTAAGTAAAGGAAAATCATCTCTTAGCTTTCTTCCAGTATTAAAGGAATTTCTACAGTTTTTGATAATGTCCAAACTAATTTTTTCCTTATTAATTTGATGTCGGACATTGAACCTAAAACCCATTAAAATACCTCTTAATCCCTATAATTATGTCATAATAACGCTGTCACAAACATCCGCCAATGGGTGGTCTCCTATATAATTACTGTAGTTTTGACCTAATGGGTCATATTACACTAAAATGGTGGTCATTAAAATCGTATTACAGAAGAGAAAGGTGTCTTTGTTTAAATTCATCCACTGTCCATCTACGAGAAGGAACATTATTTCGGTAAACCAGTGGACAGTGGTCATAGTCTTTTGCTTCAAAACTGATTGTTACATCTAGTATATAGATACCTACTTATATTTCCCAGATCTAAGGTCTAATATACCTAAACAAGTACATAATTAATAAAAATATTTTTTTAACCAGTTTCAGTATTAGTATTAGCTTTAAACCGGAGGAATCGGAAATCGAAATTAGCGTAAACATAGTAGAGTTTATATATGGCCACCTTGCGTCTGACTCCTTTATCAGATCAGCTCCATGTCATTAAAATATTACATTATCATCCGATTTGCTAGGAAATTTTCAGCAATTAATTGGAAATCGGAAAATAGGACAAAAATTTGCAAGGTTTGCTAACAGACACTGGCCTGGTCAAATAAAAGCTTGTAGGTAATAAATCCGAATGAGAGCTCTTTTGTAAACTTTAAATGATTGATATGGTAGTATGTAACACACACTATATAATATATGTATATTTGTAAGAGGATTCCAGCGAGTTCAGTCACACAAACAAAACCTTCGCACACAATTAAATAAATCCATTGTTCTCATTCTGATTAATGTCACAGATCAGAAACAGTAGTCCCGGATAATAGGGCAATTACTCCTCCGTGTTCATGCCATCCTGGTATTTCGTTTGTTTGTTTTAATAAAAATCGTTTGTTTTCGATCAGCTTCTGAATGCCGGGTTTTTATTTAATCTTTAATTTAGTATATTTACTATCGACCCACCCCGGTTTCGCAGGGGTGCAAATTATATATTCAGGACGTCCCACGGCCATGCCACATGGAGGGAAAGTATCATAAATATTGTAGATGGAACATTTTACTGTACGAACACATTATTTGAATTTAAAAATAATTAAAACGGCATTCATAAATATTTAAATAATTACATGGTCGAACGGGGAATCGAACCTGTTACATGAGAAAAATAATTGTCCTGTAGCTTTATCATACCGATCGAACGGCTTCATCATAAGGATTATTTTTTGCTAAATAACATAGTGTCAGAAATAAAAGGAAGACCATGAATTTTTACATTTGATGTTAAAAGTTCAGAAAAGCTGGCATTGCCGTAAAGATATACAACTGACATCATCATAACTGCAGGGTTGGCATGATTAAAACAAATGGTTTTAAAACACATGTTTAAAACAATGTTTAAAACAGTTTGATTTTAAACCGTGTTTTTTATCACACGTTTAAAAACACAGATTAAAACAAGTTTTAAACATTGTATAAAACGATGAGAAAAAAACAAGCTTTAAAACTACTTTTCATTGCGAATGAATGATATAAAATGAAAGTAATATTTTTTTGATAAGTTATTTATTCAGTCAAACAAAGATCTAAGTACCTACCAAGTACCAGGATTTATATGGGTAATGGGATAAGATAACACGTATTTTTGAAACATGCATTAGATAGTATAGAATATTAAAAATTTCAATTTAAAATCAATCAAAAACAAAATTATAACAAACAAAATTACCTATATTTAATAAACATTATAAAATCAAAATTGTTTGTCAGTCAGGAGAGTAAGACAATATGACAAGATCAAGATAACAATTATTTTTTCTTTTCCTTATTAAGGTATTTAAAAACTGTAACAAGTTTTGCAGCTTTCTCTGTACCCAGTTTATTTCGTACGTCAGAATGAATAAATCCAAATGTTGAAAACAGTCTTTCAATTCCAGCACTTGAAGCTACAGCAGTGTGAAGCTGAGCCACTAAGTTCATTGTTTGACCATTAATTTGTTTTTTTAATGACTGCCACCATTCGAGAGGTCCGACCTGATTTACTACATGATCTTCAAATAGAAAGTTATGAAAGGGATCTGTCATTGCCCTGTATTTAACAACATAGGGCTTCGCCTCTTTGTGATAAGCTTCTATAAATAATAAAGCCTCAGAAATATCTTCACTCGTGAGTTTTTCACCCCTGTACTTAGGATGTAGTAAGTTTGCTGCAAAATGAGCTGGAGACATTGCCATTTCATATCGAGCTTTGAACTTCCTTAAATCATCCAATGAATACTCGGTCTCACGCAGTCGTACATTCTCTCCCTCAAACATATTTTTAAGCTCTATCCATGGTTCAGTCACTTCGCCAATACAGCAGGATGTCTTTTGGGAGATGTCAAGTGTAACTGCGATGTTTTCCAGTTTTTTGTAGAGAGCCTGGACTTGTTGCTTCAACGCCATGTCATTTACTTTCAATGAAATTGACAGATCTATAGCAGTTGAATGATTTAAGCATATATCTGACATTATATGCCAATTTTCTAATAACACTTTTAAGCAGTCAGCCATTGTGTTCCACCGTACCTGTTGTGGTATAACAATTGCTTTTCCACCAGCTTCTTTATATTTGGCAGATGCAAAGTGAGTGTATTTGAAGTACCGCATTATCGACTTAACTTTATCAGTAATATCTTCTGCATTCAAATCCTTTGCTAGAAGCTTTAATATGTGTGATGAACAGCCGTATGTAAGTATATCCTCGTGAGAAGCTAGTTCTTCCTGTTGGGCTAAATCTCGTCTCATACGGCTCATATTTGCTGCGTTATCTGTCACTACACTTCCCACCGTACATTTGTAAGTTTCACATTGTTTTATTGCCGCAGTAGTAACTTTAACCAAGTAGTCAGCTGTATGGCTTTCGGCTCCTGTGTCTATTGTATCAATTAAATGAGATGAGTCTGTCAACACATCGGTAACACAGACACAAACTATCGAGTCCTGCCTGACATTACTCCACCCATCAATTGCCAGATTAACAACTTTGTTTTTCAATTCATTTTTTACGGCTTCTTGAGTCGAGTTGTAGACTTCGTCGAGTAGCTTGCTAGCAATTTGTTTGCGGTTTGGAGGTTTATATCCTGGGCGTAAAATTTCCATTAATTTCAGTAACTCTGGGTGTTCTACGTGGTTAAAAGGCGTGTTAGTAGCAAACATATAACGAGATAATTGTAAATCAATTTTCTTCTTATCTTCTTGACTTGTAGCAATAATAAATCTTTTTATTGAAATGTTCACGCTCGCGCTGCTGCTGGTACTGGCATTTTTAGATTGAAGAGTAGTAACAGAAGATGTGGGTGTAGCAGAAGAATTATCTGAAGATCGGGAAGAACCAGCATCACTCAACAACTCCTCCTCCACGTCCCTGTCCGCGTCAAGATTTGCGTCAGTGTTAGAACCGGTGGTGGTGCTACATTGCTGGAAGTGTGCCTCCATTCTTTTCACAAGTCCAACTAGTTCTTTCTTACATTTTCTGCAACGCACCCTATTGGTCTTCAGTGTGGTATTTTCTTGGGGGATCGATGTGAATTGTTCCCAAATTGCATGCTTTTTGCGTCCTGGAGTTGACATTTTTATGAGGTGTTATCAGTCGCAGAATTAATAATGAAATGAAATGTGAGAAAGAAAGGCACTCGTATTTATAGAATTCATATTAAGTAATTCCCCGCCGGTAAAGTCCCGTTAGGAAAGTCCCTAATGGATGGCTGTCGAATGGAATAGTGGTTATTTTATTCACCTCATTTAAATATAAATATTAGGGATGGGCCTAACTTCGGCATTCTTCCGAAATTCGGTTGAAATGCCGAACATTCGGTATAAGAAAAGAGTGAAATAGTTGCACAATTTTGATTTTAAGATTAATAAAACATAAAAAAATCAAATCTGTCATACTCACTCATACCTGATTAAATAAATAAGCCTTTTACATAATTTAAAATCATGGTAATTTATTTATTAATCAAGTAACTAACTGTCATTATCAGTTTCCTTTTTTGACATTTCAATCTTAAGTTTTAGAATTAAAAAATCAAATTCCATAAGTTCTTATTAAATTAGGAAGTCTTATGATTTGAATCAAATAAACTTTTTGAAAATTCAATATATTAATTACTTATAGGTATATTTTATTGTTGTTTGTTAGTTGTTACCATATAAGTGCAGAATAAAAACCGAACTTCGGCATTTTTGATTTTTACCGAATGTTCGGCCGAAATTCGTATTCGGTTCAAACCACATTCGGCCCATCACTAATTAATAAATATTGGGGGTGCCCCTATTCATAGAATAGAATTTATAGTTTATAGGTATTTCCCCGCCGGTATAGTCCTGCTAGGAAACATTCAGGGTGAATGTAAATCGTTTAGTAGTGATTAGAGATACGCAACATAAAATAAATGTTTATCCATTGATCGTTTTTTGTCAATATTTATTTTACTATAGAAAATTTGAAAAGTCAAAAGATCTAGTCTGGAAATGAAACATTATAGGTCGAATTAATTTAAAATAATGCCCTAAACTAAAAAGGACAAAAAAAAAACAAAACAAACACTTGTTTAAAACAATTTGAACTGTTTGTTTTATAAAATTTAAAAAAAACTGTTTTTTTTCCAACCCTGATCATAAGTATCTTTATTTCGTCCATGCTATTACTAATAAATGTACCCACTTGAGAAGTATGCATCATTTCCCTATTATAATTTAAGTGCATGATAAAATGATAAAGAGATACGTAATTATAATTAGTAGGTTGTATGCAACAAGTCGCGCCGTCTTCTGAGCCGAAAGACGCGTAAACTATTTTTTTTACCCAAATATCATAAATCCTCTCTAATGCATTCAAAAACCATAGGCAATGACGAGCATTACCAACCAACAGAAATAAACGGAACTGTAATGAACTCATAACCTACTGAAAACCGTAGGTTATAGAGTTTAAATTTGGAACAGGTGTCAAATTCAAGGGAGTGTGCTATACTAGTATCCACATTCTAACTATAAATCGCACGACATTTTGATCTCGAGTGACACAAGAATAGTGACTTTGTTCGGTTGTCTATGATTTAAAAAAAAAATACAGATATTCGAAACGCCGCCATTTCGAGCTGTCCATATCCCAATTAGTATACTTCGTAAGTAGCTGGAGCTGTCATTTGTTCGTTAGCTTTTAATTTCCAGTTACGAGTAGCCAAATTTTCTGATAAGTTGAATAAGTTCTTTATTTCTGTCGAAAATGAGTGATAGTGACTCAGAATAAATAATTTGCTTCTGTATGTGTTCAATTTATTTTTTATTGCGTTACACTGGTAACAATGCTGGTCATTTCCCTATGGTTCCTGAACCCATCATAGAGCCCTTATGATATTTGGGTAGATAAAGTAGTGTATGCAACTGTACATAATTAGGCATTACAGCACTCGTGTGATGCTATTAAGAAACTCGCCTTCGGCTCGTTTCTTAAACCCACACTGTGTTGTAATGCCCTCCATTATGCACAGTTGCATAAACTACTATTCCCGGGCAATTTTATTTCGGTTCTCTGTGATTGGGATGTGATAATATTTTGGGTTGATTGTTGTGGAGTAAAAGTTGGAGAGACTCGACTCATGCTTGAGTTTCCTGCATTATTAAGATCTGAGTGCGGCTTCAGCTGAGTTGACATATTCATCAAATCCCGCGATGTAGATGCTTGGGGTTCTGTAATGTTTGGTAGAATATTGATTCCTTCCGTAATCCGCTGCGTGACGTGATACTTGTTTTGTATAGAGTCCTCTATATAACCTTCAGCCACTTGATCGGACCTCCATCCACCTTGCCGTTTTAATGTCGTTATATTCGCACCAGAGTCCGCCAACAGAGTCGCGGATGTTCTGCGGAAACAATGGCCCGTGTAGAGTTCCGGATTTGGTAAATTTAGATAAGTGGCAATATCTTTAGGCATGTTACCAAATTTATTTTGCCTATGACTTGCCTTGTGCATTTACCATTTTGATAATTTAGCAAAAATCTTCTCGTTGAAACATTAGTGGGACGTAACTCCTGATAGGCTTTAACTATATTAAGGTATTCTCCACTGATGACAAATTTACGCTCTTTGTTTGTTTTCGTGTTCGGCAGACTCACAGCTTGTAGGTTTGTATCCGTTTCTATGTCTTCTAGCGTTATATTGGCAAGTTCTATTCCTCTGAATGCACCGCTGATTCCATAAATTAAAGCAACCTGTTGAACAAAAAAAATAAGTGTGTTAATAATCGTAATAACCTAGGTACATAATTTAGGTATGTAGGTAGGTATCTATTTATTTAGTTTGAGTAGAGTACATAAGTAGGTTACCTTTGTTGCCAAGTATTGTTTATTTGGAGCGTTATTTAAAAATGTTTCGATTTCTTGTGTCGTCAAGACTTTAGATTTTTTTTCCTTGTATCCAGTGGACAATTTTTTCAGTAAAGCCGTTAAATTTACATATTTTTTAATATCGACGTCGTGTTTCGTTTGTAAGGTCATTCTTAACATTGAATATGTGCTCCAAAGAGTGGACGATTTGAATTTTTTCGATAATTCATCAAAATAAGTGAGAAAAACCCCTTCTGTAAAAGAATCCACACGTTTCTCATCTCTCCATTTCATAAAATGTTCGTACTCTTTAATTATATTCCACGTGATTTTGTCGGCAACAGATTCATAATTATTTCTTTGCCCTTTTCTTCCATTTGCATATTAGCATCTTCACTATCACTTGATGACATTTTTCACGTTCACAGGAAGTAAAAGTCAGGAAGTTAAACGTAAAAGTTTGTGATTTGGGATGAAGAAAATTCTAGAGATTTAGCGCCAACACCATCTTTTTTTTAAAATCTCTATTTAACCCGCAACGAAACAGTTCGCATTCTACCGTGAAGGGAAGAATCAACCTTCATAAAACATCACCAAGACGGTTCTATTTTCAAAAAAAAAGATTGACGGAGCACCAAGAAGTCGAGTTTTTATGTAAGAGAACGAATGCTTTGTACGCGCTGATGATTTTAGACAAAAATTAAAAAGAAAAAATACTTTTTAGCCCGAGGTATTAAACTCGAGTTTTAGGCCCGCTAAGCTACACTATTATGATACACTTTTTGAGCAAGAGAAGTGAAAAGTTATTTATTGTCGTTTGTCGTTATAAACATGGCTTTAAACCTTACAAAATGTAGGTGTTCAACTTCTTTAATAGGTAAGTTTACGAGTTACTTAAATCTGATAGTAAATCATAGGTTTACAACAATAACGTACTCGTAGTAGCAGAATTTATGCATTCGTGACTTCTATTGGTAACTAAAGTTCATGTAAAAATTATTGATCTTATACTTATAAAACCTTTTCATCATTATCATCATCATATCAGCCCATACACGTCCACCGCTGGATATACGAGTAGGTCTCCCCCTTAAGGCGACACCACAAATAGCGGTCCTGAGTCGCCTCCATCCATCGACTCCCTGTGAACGCTACGATGTCGGCGGTCCATCGAGTGGATGGTCTCCCATGTATGTCGTTATAAAACCTTTTACGACGACCTAAATAGGTAAAGCTAAATGCACAAAAAACTCAATTGTTGAGACCGACCAGAACAAAATGAAAGGCTGGCTATGGGCCACTATAGTTACGGAGGGTACGGCAAGAGACCAAGACTACTGGAGTGGAGACTACTGGAGATCCATGGAGGAGGCATACATCGCCGAAGGCTGTCAATATCCTTCAATATCACAAAATGAACACCAAAAAACATGTACCTATAATATGGACTACAAATAATTTTTAATTTGTTGAAATGATAATCGTATAATCCAGTACATATCCCTACTCGATGACTTTACGCTATGTGTTAAAGACTAAAGCTTTTTTTAATATTTTATAAAACAAGTAGGTACCTAGGTCGTTTCAAACATGCGCACTGCTAGGGCACGGCAATACTTATTTTATAACATGGCTAATACTATATATATATATATCTTATATATAAAATTTCCATATCACAATGTTAGTTACCGTACTCCTCCGAAACGGCTTTACCGATTTTAAAAATGCAATTCGGGTTCAGAGCTAAGGTGTCTACTGCAGACGCAGTTCATCACCTTACTAACTACATTGAACAAGAACTGGATCAGAGTAACCACACACTTGCAATATTTTTGGACCTAGCTAAGGCCTTTGACACCGTTTCCGTACCCATACTATTGCGCAAGCTTGAAACACTGGGAATCAGAGGCACTCAACTAAAACTTTTCACGAGCTACCTCGAAGAACGCACACAGTGCGTTAGGATAGGCGATGTTCTCAGCAATGATCAAGAAAATACTGACTTTGGTGTTCCCCAAGGCAGTGTATGAGGCCCTACTTTATTTTTAATCTACATCAATGATCTTTGTAATCTAAAATTAGATCATGGCAAAATCATATCATATGCTGATGATACTGCTCTAATTTTCTCCGCTGAATCTAAAGAAGAAGTGTACAAGTTTGCGCAAAATGGATTCAACATTGTAAATAAATGGCTTCAGCACAACTTACTAACTCTAAATGCAGATAAGACTAAGTATATTAGGTTTTCGATGCGCAAACGCCCGTCAAACGAAATCAGCCCAAAATTGTATGCGCATTATTGTGTAGGCGCTGATAACGTATGTGTCTGCCCAACCATACATAATACAAATAAAATTAAATACCTTGGCATAATACTGGATGAATCACTCTCATTCAAACCCCATCTAGAAGCTTTAGTAAGTAGAGTCCGCAAGCTGATTTTTGTCTTCAAAAATCTACGCCATATTGCGGACCAAAAACTTATTATACAGGTTTACCGGGCCCTTTGCGAATCCATATTGACGTACTGCATTACATCATGGGGTGGAGTAGGTAAAACATTATTACTAACTGTTGAGAGAGCACAAAGAGCGATACTTAAAGTATCAACTTTCCGTCCTTTTCTTTTTTCTACAAACCTTCTCTTTAAATCATGTGGAGTATTAACAGTTCGACAGTTATTCATAATGAACATAATACTTAAACAACACGTAGCCCTTCCATATGTCACTGAAATCGCTAACAAAAGGAGGAAAAATAATGTTTGCCCTAAAGAACTAGGTCGAAGACATGCTTTTTCAAGAAAATTTTACAGTGTTCTTGGTCCTTTTTTATATAATAGATTAAATGTGTTAGCCAATATTTATTCCTTAAACTATAATAGCTGTAAGAAAAAACTTAGAGATACTTTACAATGTATGTCATACGATGACACAGAAAATTTATTGACTGTTCTAAAGTAGGCCACTAATTGTAAGCACCTTTATTATTATTAAAACTAGTTTAGCATAGTTTTTATAAGTAATTTTATAGTATGCATAGCATTTATTATCGGATTTTATTGTTTGTTTATTATCAGCACTTTCTTTGCCTGAAAAACAGGTTTTTACCTAGTTCAGGCACATGTACTATGTTATCCCATAAAATCATAAGATTAAATAGTCTTAGTCTTTGTTATCCTTTTAGCCCTAAGTTAATTTTGAATAAATTATTATTTATTATTTATTTAATTAACAGAGACTTTTTGGAATGGATTGGTAGAGACGAATCTGAAGCAAACGCGTAAAAGTAAAAACGCGCTCGATACTTGCGTTTTTTACGCGTTTTCGCTGTCTTTTCATTTTGCCTTTCCAAAGATGTACGATTGATTCTTCTACAGCAGCATTCCCACATGATCCTCCTCTAATTGAGCCACAAAACATTTCAGGTGATTACCTACGAGACAAATACGAAGGGGCGGCAGAAGTAAAAGTTTCACGTCGAGGAAAGCTTCGCATTGGTGACCCCCACTACAGTTTACCAACAGCACAGGATCTGCTGTATCTAGAAGAATCTCCCAACTACTGCGTCAAGAATCAATCTGTGGTAAGCTAAGCTACATTCTTTGATTTATGTTTGCCTGGTATTATGCCTATTATGGGACACCTTGAACATTGCCCGTATCGCCGACAGTAGATTATTATCTGCATTATGTTACTTATGTAACTTGACGTACCTACTGGTTACCCAGTTACCTACGTAGCATCGATTCAATCGACTTGCCCAGTATAGCACAACTCTCAACATTGGAAATGGTGGGGGTGTCTTTTCTTCAAATGATGATGTTGATGGTCGGTATCCAGGAGATCCAAAAGACTTTCGAAGTAGGAGCACAGAATGACTTTAGAGTAGGTAAGGTCTACCTCGTTACTGTAGGTAGATAGAACTAAAAGCTCCATGGTAGAGTAGCGTAGAAAGAGAAGTGAACCTACCTCGGTACATAGGTTGGTACTCAATGTGGGTAGACTAGCCACTACCAACCAAACTAACCAAATATTAGACATGTACCTATACCTTTTACCTCCTTCAGATTCTGATAGTAGATACATTTCTCTGCTTAGATACTTCTGAGTGAGCTACTCGTACTTACCTATTAGGTTACAATACTTAGTCAGTTCAGCAGTACTTAGCCAACCGCTTAGCTATCTACCCGCATAGCTGAACTTACTACTTACTACCTGAGCTTTTGGAAGCAAATACCTACCTACCTTGTAATTTTCTATTTTCAGGGATCTCTCGGAACAACGGGCCGCGAATGCAACAGAACCTCCTCAGGCATGGATGGCTGCTCCCTACTCTGCTGCGGTCGAGGCTACAACACAAAGAAAACAATGGTCAAAGAACGCTGCAACTGCAAGTTCCATTGGTGTTGCCGCGTCGAGTGCAACACTTGCATCAAAGCTGTTGAAGTGTATACTTGTAAATAGCGCCATCTGTTACGAATGGTGAAATTATGAAAAAAGGGTGACGCTGATAACGTTACGGGAAAGAACTAGGTGGCGCTGTCAGTAGCAAGTGGCTAAATATTTATTGTTGTAAATTAGAGCATTTTCAAAATCCCTCTTGATTGGAGGTAGAGCAGACAATCTAACCCGGAGGTAGGCCTATGAACGTAGGCTACTAGATCCTATGGTGGGTACTGACCGGAGTTACGGGGCGTTATTTAATGTTATCCTACTACGCGAGCGTGCTTGCAGTCCAAGAAGGCGCTCCGCTCGCAACGAGCAAAGCAACGAGCAGAGCAACGAGACGGATTATAGCATACGTTGAATGTGTACCTACCTACTTACTTTCCTTATAATTAGTAAGATTTGTTAAAATTCTTCGATGTATTGTATGTAATATAGGTAGGCAGCTACCTACATAAATAAGTCGAAAAGCACCTACCCTTCCCTAGCACCCTCTCGGAAGAATCGTACAGAGCATTTTAGGATTGGTACTTACTAATTTATTGTACAGATGATGAATATTTTATTTATTTATTGATTATCGTAGGTACTTCCAAATGTAATAAATAAGTATACGCAATTTTATTCATGCCTACATAATTTGAATAACTGAAAATTTAATTTTTTTCCCTTTCTTTTTTGAAGAAATGAAATGAATTTATTTATTCAAAAAAGAACGTCATTTTTACAAACATATTACCTATAGTCGGTTAATATTATAGTCGGTAAAATGTAAATGAAACTAGGTATTTCTTGTCCAACAATAACTAATAAACAGACACATAATTTGTGCTAATGTCCTAGAAATAATTAAAGTTATGGTCACAATACCCTATTAATGTCTAAAAGCTAAATATTTAAAGGACAAGCTACAAGCATGGTTATGTATTATTTTCCTTATTAATGAAATGGCTATACGCCGGTATATAAAAAATTTGATTAAACAGAAGGCGGGTATGATACTAGTCCCGTAGGAGTTGGGGAGGCTCAATTGTGTGTGACGCTACATTCGTCAATACACTTGCACCTTCCCATCTTCCGAGGACATGCATGAAGGCTGGTGCGGCGGCAGATTTGGCCGAGGATCCCAAAAGGCGCGATTATGCAGGTCTTGACAGGTCCTACGCATTTGCTCCCCTTGTAGCCGAGACCCTAGGTTCGTGGAGTATCAAGGCTCTACGGGTTTTTGAAAAAATATTGGAGCGATTGGTCGATGCGACGCGTGATCCGAGGGCTGGTGAGTGCACAGATGCGCAGCACATCAGCATTCAAACAGCGTAGCAATGCAGCCAGCGTCTTGGGGACGGACGCTTCCGACTGGTATTGATAGTATGGATCAGTTGAGCTAACTGTAGATTGTTTGTAACAGTCTGCCGTTAGCTAACTTGTTTCAATTGGAAATAATAGTTCTAATTTGTTTTTAGTATTTGATTGTATTTTCGTTGGACAAACCAACTGTTGCAATAAAAAAAAAACGAATTAAATTTAACAGAATAATTAAACTTGTAGAAACCACTATCACAAATCAGAGGCTAAATTAAACTAAAATGGCTAAAATTAAATAAATAAATGACACTCACTCAAACCTGAAGTTTCAATTTTTACAGAAAAATCACAGAATAGGTAGGTACAAGTAGCGGCACGTAAGCCTAGCGCTGAGCGTTACTCGGAGGAGATAGCTGCGCATAGGTAATGTACCGCTAGCCCCGCCCAGGGTATTTTTACTTCTGCGCAATAACGGTCAGCGCTAAAAAGTTAAGTGCCGCTATGTATACATACGTGGCCGTGGGGCCGCGGCGTACGAATATCGACCCCTCCAACTAAACCCGTGGATTTCGTAAGAGCCGACTAAGGGAACCTACCAGAGGAAGGGCAGCAGCTTCCTTCTGAGTATATAAAATGCATAAAAAATGCTGAGTACGCCCATGGGTAAGGTTTACCTCCTTACTGTAGGTAGATAGAACTAAAAGCTCCATGGTAGAGTAGCATAGAAAGAGAAGTGAACCTACCTACCTATCTAGGTACTTAGGTTGGTACTCAATGTGTGTAGACTAGGTACCAACCAAACCAACCAAGTATTAGACATGTACCTATACCTCCACCTCCTGATTCTGATAGTAGATACATTTCTCTGCGTAGATCAAGCGTAGATACTTCTAAGTGAGCTACTCGTACTTACCTATTAGGTTACAATACTTAGTCAGTTCAGCAGTACTAAGCCAACTGCTTACCTATCTACCCGCATAGCTGAACTTACTTACTACCTGAGCTTTTGGAAGCAAATACCTACCTACATACCTTGTCATTTTCTATTTTCAAGGATCTCTCGGAACAACGGGCCGCGAATGCAACTGAATCTCCTCAGGCATGGATGGCTGCTCCCTACTCTGCTGCAGTCGAGGCTACAACACAAAGAAAACTTTCTTTGACCATTGTCAAAGAACGGTGCAACTGCAAGTTCCATTGGTGTTGCCGCGTCAAAGCTGTTGAAGTGTATACTTGTAAATAGTGCCATCTGTTACGAATGGTGAAATTATGAAAAAAGGGTGACGCTGATAACGTTACGGGAAAGAACTAGGTGGCGCTGTCAGTAGCAAGTGGCGAAATATTTATTATTGTAAATTAGAGGACTTTCAAAAACCCTCTTGATTGGAGGTAGGGCTTAGATAATCACCCGGAGGTAGGCCTATGAACGTAGGCTACTAGATCCTATGGTGGGTACTGACCGGAGTTACGGGGCGTAATTTAACGTTTATCCTACTACGCGAGCGTGCTTGCAGTCCAAGAAGGCGCTCCGCTCGCAACGAGCAAAGCAACGAGCAGAGCAACGAGACGGATTATAGCATACGTTGAATGTGTACCTACCTACCTACTTACTTTCCTTATAATTAGTAAGATTTGTTAAAATTCTTCGATGTATTGTATATAAATAAGTCGAAAAGCACCTATCCTTCATTCGCCAGAATCAATTAATCCAAGATCCAATCCAATTAGTAATCAACGCCCTAAAGTTCGTCAAAAACGGCACACATAATTGAATTTTGAATAAAAAATATCCGTCATCTTTATGTATATTAAACAAACACGGCATATTCGTAATCTGCACCCTCAAATTCGTCAAAAACAATACCCATGAGTAAGTTTGAAAAAAGAAGTATCCACCATCTTGGATTTGTAAAAACTCGCATATTCATCATCTACCAAGTTAGTCGAAAAGGTCACAAATATTTTAAATTTCAAATAAAAAATATCCGCCATCTTGAATTAAAAAACACCACATATCTGTAATGTTGATGCGGATGTACACCTACAATCAATAAGTTTCACTTTGACATTAAGAAGCGACAACCCTAGCTATTTTACGCTGACGCTTCATTTGTCGGCATTTACCGCGAGATCAAGGGTGTCGGTCGGCCTACTGTATGTTTTTATACTGTGCTAATACAACGGAAATACACAGAAAACCATGGACGAATTAAACTATATATTGATACTTCATCTATGCAGAAAACTATTGACTCAAGAGTTTTTTGTGTGGTTGGTGACGCACATTTTCTTTTTTCGCTTTTTTTCTAGGGAGATTTTCTTCGTCCACTGTTTGACAATAAATTGACAATGACTTATAGTGTGGTTGATTTTTATGACAGACGACAAATCTTTGAAGCAAGCAGTATTGCCAACACAGGGACTCCCATTCAGCTTTTCAGAAAAAATACGACGACCGACAAGATAATAATATTATGTTCAACATCTCGACAGGCGAACACAGATTCAGTTAATGAAAAATTTGAAATTCATGCTCACGTGCATGAAAACATGACTAGTCCAAGTTCCAAGCTAAATCCAAGCGATAAATAGCTTTGATCAATGTTTTCATGCATGTAGTTTCTCACAAATCTTGGTAGGTAACTTGTTTAGATAATATTTACTGTAGTGAATCTCCAACCAGCAAAACATTAATCAAGCATTTCAAATCAGACCATTATGGTCAGAGTTAGTTATAATTTGAATGAAAGAAACAATGCTGAGGAATATACCTATAGGCCTATTACAGAGAGCCGTATTAAGAATTTTCAAAGTAAAGTGGAACTAGCAGTATCTAATATATCTTGTTCTGATGACCCTAATGTTCTATTTACCAATCTTTTTAAAGTTATTAACAGAGAACACAGTGAAATATTCAAACTTAAAACATGCACAGTTAGAGACAGGGTCGGGTTTACTGATTGGGCCACTCCCGGCATTTATAGAAGTAGGAATAGACTATACGATCTTTATGGTGCTAGAGAAGCTATGTTCTATGATCCTGTGTTTCTCTTGTATCTAACCAACTACTCGAAAACATTTAAGAAAGTCTGCAACACAGCAAAGTGCCTATTCTTGAGGAAAAAAATTGTAAACTCATCTAATAAAATAAAAGCAACATGGAGACTAATAAATAACGAAACTAGTAAATCAAAGCCACGTAACAGAGAAATAAGGTTAAAAATTAATAATTCAATTCTTATACATGAAAAGGATATTGCCGATGCTTTTGATGCATTCTTCTCCGATATCCCTAAAGTTGTTACCCGGACTCTAAACTCCTCCCCTTCGACGGCGGTTGAATTATTAGAATCATCTGTTGAAAAATGTAAAGAGGTCTTTATATTTACTCATGTAAATGCAAATTATATAGTCAAAACGTTTAAGTCTATTAACATCAAAAATACTGAGGATCTCTGGGGTATCTCAACCAAAGTACTAAGTTCAATTATAAAGGAAGTGGTTCCTTGTTTGGCCTTTATTTTCAATAGTTGTGTCGACGCAGGAGTTTTTCCTGATCTCATGAAATAGTAAACTGGTTTCTCTTTTTAAATCTGGAAGACACACTGATCCGGCCAACTACAGACCAATTTCAATACTTCCAGCAATAAGTAAAATTTTTGAAAAAATTATTCTTTCTCAGTTATCCTCTCATTTCAACCTTAATAGGCTACTCCATAAAAATCAATTTGGCTTCACCAAGGGTAGATCGTGGGACGCGGCGAACGAATATCGACCCCTCAAACTCAACCCGTGGATGTCGTAAAAGCCGACTAAGGGAACCTACCAGAGGAAGGGCAGCAGCTTCCTTCTGAGTGTTTTTAAACACCAACACTGCGATCACCAATCCGCCTGCCAAGCGTGGTGATTATGGCAAATCCCCCCCTACAGTTTTACTTAAGGATATATCGGATGCCTGGGATAAAGCAAAAAACGCTATTGGTATATTCTGTGACCTTTCTAAGGCTTTTGATTGTGTAGATCATGCTACATTAATTGGAAAATTGAAACACTATGGAATTCAAAACAAGGCACTGGACCTTATGCAATCATATTTATCTGATAGAGTTCAAAAAGTAGATATTGGCAAAGAAAGATCTAGGGGCTCAAAAATTGAATTAGGCGTCCCGCAAGGATCATTATGAGGCCCTTTTTTATTTTTAGTATACGTAAATGATCTCCCCTATTTAGCAAAAGATCTGTTAGTTCTGATATAGTTATATTTGCTGATGACACTTCACTGATTTTTAAAGTTGACAGAAATAAATGTAATTATGACGATGTAAATGATGCGCTTTCACACGTACTAGATTGGTTCACCGCCAATAACCTCTTACTCAATGCTAAAAAAAACAAATGCATTAAATTCATGTTACCTAATGTAAGAGAATTTCCAACGAAGATAATGCTAAAGAATGAGATTGTTGACTTTGTAGACTCTACTGTTTTCTTAGGGTTACATATTGATTCCACTCTTCAATGGAAACCGCAAATTGATGCTCTCGCAGGCAGACTTAGTTCAGCAGCCTATGCAGTTCGAACAATTAGATATATTACCGATGAAGACACAGCTAGGTTAGTTTATTTCAGTTACTTTCATAGTATTATGTCTTATGGTATTTTGCTTTGGGGACAGGCAGCTGACATCCAGACTATCTTTGTTCTCCAGAAAAGAGCGGTACGCGCAATTTACAAATTAAAGCCACGCGACCTTTGAGGGAATTATTTAAAGAAATAAATATTTCGATAGTAATATCGCAGTACATCTATGAAAATCTTATGTATACGCACAAAAATAGAGATAGCTTTTTGAAAAAGTGTGATGTTCACAATAGAAATACAAGAAACAAGAACAAATTACACATCCCAGCATATAGATTACGAAAGGTAGGGAAATCATTTATGGGCAATTGCGTGCGCTTCTATAATAAGCTTCCATCTGAAGCAACTGAACTCCCTATTCGTAAATTTAAACAGTACATTAAACAAAATCTTATCAGAAAGGCCTTTTACTCCATAGATGATAACATCAATGATGTCAATGCTTGGCCAGATGTCGCTCCGTTCCGCACTGTCAGTAGTATGTAAGAAATTCAATGTTCTGTTTAGCTTTAAAGAAATATCGACATGTATCTAAATTGCATAAAATTTAGAATTAGATAGGCAAAATAAACATGTACTAGACACATAAGTGATATTATAATGTGCTAGTGGTTTCTTTTTCACTTCTTCCACTAGTGGACAAAAAATTGAAGTGAAGAGAATATCAATAACACCTTATTTCTTATTTGATAATAATAACTATGTTTATAGTATAAAA